>WNWK01058530.1:0-10425 GCA_009830355.1 Cherax destructor | reverse complement strand
TGCACTTGGGTGTTTTGTCTAAACTATTGCTATGGTCCATTTATGGTAGGAATTGCCTGGCGCTATGTCGAGCCTCCATGTCCATAGCAATGCTGTACCGCCATGCCAGATCCTGTTGATGGACATTTACTGGTTGATGGTTGCTACATCAACAATGTCCCAGGTAAGGTACAGGTCACTTGTGTTGCATGAAATTCTCAGTCTCTCACATCTTTCTCACATTCCTTAGTAAACTGTGTTTAGATTTTTCTCAGTAGCTGTACTAATATGTTTATGTACTTTCTTTACCTAAAATTTTAAATACTGTAAGTCAAAAAGCATACAGTATTATTTTCACATTGGCTTTACCTTATTCATTTCAACACTGATTTTATTTGTCATTGTACAGATGAAACACTAATGTTTAAACTTATTGCATGAAAGTTATTGATTGTGAGTTGTGATGAGTGTTTTTTTCCTTCTGAGTCACCTTACCTTGGTGGGAAGTGACCGTGCAGAAAAAAAATTTTCATTATTGATCCTCAATCTTTTGAAAATGATTTTGTCAACTTACTCTCTTGTGTTGGGTATTGTAATGCTAGCAGTTAACAGAGATTAAAACAAGGATTACAAAGCTTCATTGGCCATACCTAAACCACCTTTGTGTTGAATTAACCCTTTGAGGTCAAAAATTTTATAAAAAATTAAATTATTTTTCTTATGAAATGATAGAGAATCTTTTTCCGATCATAATGACACCAAAAGTTTGAAATTTGATGGAAAACCTACGGAATTATGGTCTCGCTGAAGTTAGCAGTCTCGACGATATTTACGCATTGGCGATTTGCCCACTTTGAGCCCTATTTTCGGCCAATTGCACTGGTCCAGTCGACTAAAATCATAGCTATTTCACTAGAACTCCATTTGTTCTATCGATTGAATACCAAAAACAGCCCATTTACCAATTTCAACTACCCAGTATAGTTCAAATTTAGCAATTGCCAATTTCTCACAAATTTCAAAAGATGCCAATTTCAAAATTGGGTCTAGAATAAACAAGACAGACATTCCTGGCACTCAAAATAACATTTTATCTGTTCATTAGTTATGTCTCAGGCCCCTCTTACATTACTTTTGCTTTCCATTTTAATTTTTATTCTCACAAAAATAGAAGATTTACTGTTTTGTATACTACTGCATCATTGTAAAATGGTATAAATAATATCAGCGCACTTGTGAAAGAATATTAGACTCACAAGTTGACGTGTATTGGACGCGTAGCATATTTGTTTGCTCTTGAACATCGGAAAATCAAACATTTTCGCTACTTTGAGCTCAATGTCAAGGTACAGTGGACCCCGGTTAAGCGGCCATAATTATTCCAGAATGCTGTTCAAGTGCTGTTACCGAACGGACAAGGAAGCCCGTCTAGAGCGATGGAATATGACAGGAAACCCGTCTTGAACGATGGAATATGACAGGGAAGCCCATCTTGAACGATGGAATATGACAGAGAATAATGTAAATTAGATTAGTCCTTTTAGACCCCCAAATATACACTTACAAAAGCACTTACAAAAATACACTTACATAATGGGTCGAGTTTTGAGCAGTACGTAAACCTGGGGTCCACTGTACTTGTCATCATAAAACCAATTAAATTCATCGCTATTTCTGTAAAATATCTTCCATTCTATCAAATGAGACCAAGAAAACGAGAATACAACAATAAATACCATACGAAAATACACTCGAAAGATGCTGTTTTAACCCTTTCGGGTTTTGGTCGTACTAGTCGGCTTATGCCCTGGGTTATTGACGTACTAGTACGCCTAAATTGTAGCGCCTCAAATCAAGCAGAAACAGGCTGTTAGGCCTAGATGTGATAGAATGGGTCTGTGCGGTCAGTGTGCGCAGTATAAAAATTCCTGCACCACACAGTGCATAATGAGGAAAAAACCCTGACCATGTTTTGGTTTAAAACAGCAACTTTGCAGTCTATTTTCGTATGGTATTTATGCTTGTATTCTCGTTTTCTTAGTCTCATTTTATAGAATAGATGGTATAGAAATAGAGATAATTTTGACTGGTTTCACGATGACAAGTACCTTGAAACTGAGCGCAAAGTAGCGAAAATGTTCGATTTTTGCCTATGTTCAAGAGTAAACAAATCACACCATGCGTCCAATACACATCAACTGGAGAGTCGAACATTCTTGCACAAGTGCGCTGATATTATTCATACCATTTTTACAATGATGCAGTTGTATACATAACAGTAAAACTTCTATTTTTGTGAGAATAAAAATTCAAAATGGAAAGCAAAAGTAATATAAGAGGGCCTGGAGACGTGACTAATGAACAGAGAAGATGTTATTTTAGTGCCAGGAATGTCTGCCTTGTTTATTATGGACTCTATTTTCAAATTGGCATCGTTTGAAATTTGTGTGAAATTGGCCAAATTGCCATTTTCTGACCACTATTTTGGGTAATTGAAATTGGTAAATAGGCGGTTTCTTGTACTCAATCGATAGAAGAAATTGAGTTCTAGCGAAATAGCTATAATTTTAGTAGACTGAAACATTGAATTTGCCGAAAATAGGGCTCAAAGTGAGCAAAATCGCCAATGTGAAATGTCATGGATACCGCTAACTTCGCGAAAGCATAATTTCGTTAGTTTTTATCAAATTTCATAATTTTGTGGCGTTATGATCAGAAAAGATTCTCTATCATTTCAGAAGAAAAATAATTTTTTTTTGAAATTCATGGAACGTGAGAACGAGTTTCAGAGAGACCCCTTGGACCCCCAAAGGTTAAACCAAAACACGGTCAGAGTTTTTTTTCTCATTATGCACTGCGTGCTTCAAGATTTTTTTTATACTTCGCACACTGACCACGCAGACCCATTCTTTCATATGTAGGCCTACCAACTTTCTTCCACCAGATTTGAAGGAGCTAGAATTTATGCGTACAGGTACGTGACTGACCCTCAAAGGGTTAATGAGAAGGCAATTTGTGCAATTAGTAATATGATAAAGAAACCAAGAGGATGAAAACATGTCAGTGATATATATTTTTGTATGATGGATCTTCACTGTGTTTTCTAGTCTACTGTATACAGCACAGCCCCTTCCCCCAAAAAAGTCGACATGGCTGTGGAGTGGCCAGTTTCTGATTGTTGGTTTCTTGGAAAAGTCGAGACAGTAGACCTTTTGTTTTCACTTGATGGCCATCTTCTGCCTATATTTATTTACTTTTAGTTTAAATGGTACTATAGTGAAGTAATTTTATTCTTGCTCAAGTAAAATATGATATTTTCATACTTGCTTTCTTGCCTTCACTCTTGATTCAAATTTTCAACTTTTAGAGGAAAACAAAAGTAATGTATTTAGTATTTATGTAGGTTTATATGTGTAAAGGAAGAAAGTTGAAAGTGAACATAGATAAGAGTAAGGTGATGAGGGTATCAAAAGATGGGGATATCATACTCCCTCCCTGAAGGGAGGGAGTATGGAAGAAGTGAATGTGTTCAGATATTTGGGAGTTGACTTGTCAGTGGATGGGTTTATGAAGGACGAGGTTAACCATAGAATTGATGAAGGAAAAAGGGGGAGTGGTTCTTCGAGGTATCTGTGGAGACAAAAAACTTTATCCATGGAGACAAAGTAGGGAATGTATAAGAGTATAATGGTACCAACACTTTTATATGGGTGTGAAGCATGGGTTGTAAATGCTGCAGCGAGGAGGAGGCTGGAGGTAGTGGAGATGTCGTGTCTAAGGGCAATGTGTGGTGTAAATATTATGCAGAGAATTCGTAGTGTGGAAATTAGGAGGAGGTGTGGAGTTACTAAGAGTATTAGTCAGAGGGCTGAAGAGGGGTTGTTGAGGTAGTTTGGTCATTTTGAGAGGATGGAACAAAGTAGAATGACTTGGAGAGCATATGAATCTGTAGGGGAAGGAAGGCGGGGTAGGGGTCGTCCTCGAAAAGGTTGGAGGGAGGGCGTAAAGGAGATTTTGTGGGCGAGGAGCTTGGACTTCCAGCAAGCATGTGTGAGTGTGTTAGATAGGAGTGAATGGAGACAAATGGTTTTTGGGACCTGACGAGCTGTTGGAATGTGAGCAGGGTAATATTTTGTGAAGGAATTCAGGGAAACCAGTTAATTGATTTAGTTGGACTTTAGTCCTGGAAATGGGAAGTACAATGCCTGCACTTTAAGAGGGGTCTGGATAGTGACAGTTGGGCGGGACTTATTCTCAGCTGTCATATCTGAGCGCCTCTGCAAAGACAGTGATTATGTATGAATGAGGTGAAAGTGTTGAATGATGATGAAAGTATTTTCTTTTTGGGGATTTTCTTTCTTTTTGGGTCACCCTGCCTCGGTGGGAGATGGCAGACTTGTTGAAAAAAAAAAGTAACGAGTGTACTGTACGTATATGCATTTTATCACTCTAGGGCACTTTAAATGCTTAGTATATAATGTGTGGGTGGAGTAATCAGATGGGGGTTACATACCTACCTACCTTACTATTCACCTTGCACCCTATATTAAGACCATTAAGACTACAAATATTTTAAGGTAAGTATTAAGTGTACTGTATATGCATTTTATCACTCTAGGGCACTTTAAATGCCTAGTATATAATGTAATGTTCACTCGAGGAGAAACAAAGCCATGACTCACAACGGCTGCACGGGGAGGCGCAGAGCTGCGGACAGGCGGACAGGTCTGGTACGCAGGATAAAACACAGGGCACAGTGCGAAACTCAGGACAAAATTTAGCTGAAAAAACGGTTCTAAACATGAAAAGTATGATACTCAGGGCATACGAAACTCGGGGTTCCACTGTATGTAGATATTCTTTTAAGTTTCTTATTGAATAGATTAGCTGCACACTGTGGGTGCAATAAGTTTATTAAAAAAAGTAGTGGACCCCCGGCTAACAATCAAAATTCATTGCAGAAGCCTGCTCAAGTGCCATTACCGAACGAATTTACTTCCTTAAGAAATAATGTCACGTAGGTTAGTCTATTTCAGACCCCCAAAAATACAGTTCCACAAGCACTTACAATATTATACTTACATAATTGTACGATTTCCGGGGTGATCGTTAGCCGGGGGTCCACTGTACAGTGATATCCCGAGTTTCGTACTGCTCCCAACTCGAACAATTATGTAAGTGTATTATTGTAAGTGCTTTTGTAAGTGTATTTTTGGGGGTCCGAAAGAGACTAATCTACTTTACATTATTTCTTATGGGAACAAATTCGTTCAGTAACGGCACTCGAACAGCCTTCTGGAATGAATTTTGTACGAAACTCTGGGTACCACTATTGTTTTTAATTGTGGTATATCCTTTTGTTCACAGATATAAATTTCTTTAAAGTGTACTGTACTACAAGTGATGCTTTGACTAACAGACAAAGGCTGTAGTTTGCTTAGTGAAAGTTGCTCAGTATTTTAGGCAAAAATTTTTAAAGTGCTGAAGCACAGATTTAGGTGGATTAAGATATGGATAGCAAAAGAATACTACAATACAGTAGGGACCCGCTTTTCGGCGTTTTGCCTTTTGGCGTTCCGGTCAGACGGCGAGTTCAAATTATGACCAAAACTTTTGTACATGGCGAGCGGTCTTTCAGATACGGCGCGTGCCACCCGTTTTGTTTACATTTTCCGTGAGCACATCTCTCATGTAATAATCACTCTTGGGCACATTAAATGTCCAATTTTATGTCAATATAGACATTTTCATTAATCCATCTATGATATTTTCTTCAAAATTACAGTGGACCCTCGCTATTCAAACACTCGAAAACTCGCCCTTTTATGTAAGTTTATTATTGTAAGTGCTTTTATAAGTGTATTTTTGGGGGTCTGAAATGGACTAATCTAATTTACATCATTCCTTATGGGAATAAATTCGTTTGGTAACAGCACTTGAACAGCATTCTGGAATGAGGGTGAGTTTTGAAGTGTTCAAAAAGCGAGGGTCCTCTATATATAAGAAACACGTTATATAGCATATAAACATGCTGTTTATATGCTATGTAGTTGTGGTTGCTGGGCGGAGGGAAAACATTATGTAATACTACTAATAATATTCACTCTTGAGCACATTAAATGTCTTATTTTACGTTAATATAGACATTTTCATTAATCCATCTATGATATTTTCTTCAAAATTATATAAGAAACACGTTACAAAGCATATAAACATGCTGTTTATATGCTATGGTGTTGCCGGGTGGAGAGAAAACATTACATAATACTAATAATAATTACTCTTGAGCACATTAAATGTCTTAATTTACGTTAATATAGACATTTTTATTAATCCGTCTATGATATTTTCTTCAAAATTATTTAAAAAACACGTTACATAGCATATAAACATAATACATACACCCACAGAATAAAAATTGACAAATATGAGATTTGTTTACCAAGCGACTTTGTAGGAGTGTTGGAAGATTTACGTTTTCTCTAGTCAAACACTGAGGGATAACTGTAGAAAAAATATTCCTTTCATATGCCTTCACAACTCTTGTGGGTTTAGCGCTTCTTTTTTATTATGATAATAATAATAATACTATCATTAACTCTCATGTGTTGCATGAGAATGGGAGTGTTGCTGTTTGTTTATTTTGTACTAACTTGTACAACTTGTACACAGTGTAAGAGTATTTGTATTGTGAGGTAATTATTATTATTTGTGAGGTAATTATTATTATTATTTTGAGGTAAAAGTTTCACAAACTCTTACAAACGTATGTGAATGAACTAAAAGTGGACACGTATTAATCGCATTCATTTCGCCTGACCGAGTGATCGCCCACTACCTGTTCAGTTTGTTTTTACCTTGTCTGAACTCCGTATCTCGTTCTCTCTCTCTCTCGTTTACTCTTTCGTTAACTAGTTGGCTCTCATTGATTATGGCATCTAAGCTTAGTTGTGATAAAAAGAGGAGTCGTAAGCCTCTTGCTTTAAGTGCCAAGTTAGAAATGATTAAACTCAGTGAACTGAATTTTTTGGGTTATCCCAGGTTCTCTATGCATATTCTGCTATGTATGATAATCTATGTAACTGTATTTGTGTATACCTGAATAAACTTACTAACAAGGTATGTATATCTTGATCACTGAGATAGCCATCAAATACAGTTACATATAGCAGCATATGTGTAGAGAACCCAGGATAACCCAAGAGTGTCAGCTAACACTTGCTAGGAGCTAATGCTGCTGGGGATTGCTAGTTAAAACCTATGATAATTTATCACTCAGAGAATCCTAGGGCCCTAAAGAACTATGCAAAAGGTAGCCTCCCTGTTTATTATAAATCCAATTCGAAAGCTCGAATGACTACTGATCTTTTCATAAATTGGTTCACAGACTATTTTAAGCCTACAGTTGAGGCTTACTACAAGGAAAAGAAAATTCCTTTTAATGTTTTACTTGTTTTAGACAATACCCTGCCACTCACCTCTCACACATCAATGTTAATACTTTAAGGTAAGTAATAAGTGTACTCTGTGTGTATCTTGCTTTTTATTGTGTTTTTTAATGCCTAGTGGTATTGCTAACTTAATATAAGTTAGTGTAAGCTTGTTGTCTGGCATTTATATGCATTTAGAAGTGGAAAAAAATGACGTTCTGCTTTTCGGCGATGTCTGCTTTAAGGCACTAGCCTGGAACCTAACCTGCCGTATAAGTGGGGCCTTACTGTACTGGCATAATTATTATGGATTTTTGAAAATTTGATTTTTTCTACTAAAAGATCAATTAAACCAATTTTACTGACTGTTAATGGATTTATTTTGATACGCCAGTACAGATCAACTATTTTACATTGATTAATAATTGGTTTGACCAGCTCTAGCATCCATAAGTGCTTTAACAGGTGTGGTCATGACAACGATCAAAGTTTTACATAATTCCTTGATTCTGGCAGACTGAAGCCAAACTTTAATAAGGCGTTCTGTGAGTTACACTTTGGTAGTAATGGGAACTTCATGTATTTCATCCTTCAGTACAGACCATAAATTCTCGATAGAATTCATGTCAGAAATTTCCAGCCCATGAGAGCAGCTCAGTGCCATTTTGTGCACACTATGTCTTTACTGATTTTGCCGTGTGACATGGGGTTGAGTCTTGTTGGAATATCCAGTGTCCAACTCCATACCAGTCTCTTATCTTAGGCAGTAATTGGCATTGTAGTACTTCTATATACTTCACCTGGTTCAAGATACCCTCACCAATGTGCAAACAGTTTGTTTCAATAACAGAAATGGTATGATTTTCTGAGGAAATTTGACCATCTTCTTCAGACATTCAGCCATAAATTCCTCACCTGATCACCTTCTCATAATCAGTACACTGTTATCTAGCACTGCAGTGGTTGATTAATCAGAGAACACCACCTGTAATGATAGAAAATACAATAGAAATAGTACGAAAATGCCTGGAAAAGGAATAGCTGGAAAAGTGGGTAATGAATAATAGTAAACAGACCTAAGACAGAGGCTGCCACGGATAAATCCTCTGTTCTCCAAGGCACACAACTTATCACTCTTCCTTTTCTTCATCCTCAAGATTAGGTAAGACCCCTTTGAGGGGACAGGCGAAGAATAGCTTTGGAGAAGAGTGTCCACAGTCGTAGAGAAAGTGCCAGGACTTAAACCAGCAGATAGGAGCTCGTGGGACAGATTGGAAAAACAGGAGGAGCAGGCTCGGTTGCAACAACCAGAGAAGCTGAATGGTAATCTTAAGTTTTTAAAATAGCATTATCATTTTACTAATTTATGTTCTTTTATGAACAACAAATGAACTGAATAACTAAATGTAATAATTACATGCTCTCATTGTTCAGAAGTCCACTGAATGTAAATCTTAGCCCAGGCTAAATGTTTCTGTATCATGGGTTCAGTAAGTCAAAGCTTCTTTCTGGGATGATATGCTTGCAATCCACTCTCCAAAAGCCTGTCATTAACTGTCCTTTGGGCAGGGGTAACACCTGCTGCTCCTGGGTTAGAGGAAATCTGCTTGTTAACCCTTAAACTGTCCACACGTAGATATACGTTCGCGTGCGTACTGCTCCGAACGTAGATCTACGTTTTTTTCAAATGCTTTTAACCTTGCCACGATAGGCCTGAGAGCCTAGAGATTAGAGAATGGGTCTGTGCACTCAGTGTGTGCAGTATTACAACATGTGGGAATGACAAACAAAATGCACTCTTCATTTTAACCCTTTGGGGGTCGACAGGCCTTCTCAGGAACGTGTTCCTGGGGTCGAAAATTTTTTGGAAATTTTTTTTAATTTTTCTTATGAAATGCTAGAGAATCTTTTTCCGATCATAACGCCAACAAAATTATGAAATTTGATCGAAAACTAACGAAATTATGCTTTTGCGAAGTTATCGGTATCTATGACAGTGACGCATCGGCGATTTCACCCACTTCGAGCCCTATTTTCGACAAATTCCAATGTGTCAGTCTCCTAAAATTATAGCTATTTCACTAGAACTCCATTTCTTCTATCGAATGAGTGGAAGAAACTGCATATTTACCAATTTCATCTACCCAAAATAGTGGTCAGAAAATGACAATTTTCCAATTTCACACAAATTTCAAACGATGCCAATTTCAAAATAGGGTCCAGAGTAAACAAGGCAGACATTCCTGGCACTAAAATAACATGTTCTCTGTTCATTAGCCACGTCTCCAGGCCACTGTTCCATTACTTTTGCTTAACATTTTGAATTTTTATTATCACAAAAATAAAAGATTAACAGTTATATATACAACTGCATCATTGTAAAAATGGTATAAATAATATCAGAGCACTTGTGCATGAATATAAGACTCGCCAGTTGATGTGTATTGGACGCATGGTGTGATTTGTTTACTCTTGAACATCGTCAAAAATTGAACATATTCGCTACTTAGAGCTCAATTTCAAGGTACTTGTCATTGTCATACCAATCAAAATCATCTCTATTTCTGTAATAAATCTTCCATTCTATCAAATGAGACCAAGAAAACGAGAATACATCAATAAATACCATACGAAAATTGACTGCAAAGTTGCTGTTTTAATCGAAAAAAATGGTCAGCCTGCCTGCCTGCCTGCCTGCCTGCCTGCCTCCCTCCTGCCTGCCTGCCGCCTCCCCCCTGCCTGCCTGCCTGCCTGCCTGCCTGCTGCCTGCCGCCTGCCGCCGCTCCCTGCCTGCCTGCCTGCCGCCCGCCTGCCTGCCTCGCCCGCCTCCGCCTGCCTGCCTGCCCGCCTGCCTGCCTGCCTGCCTGCCTGCCTGCCTGCCTGCCTGCCTGCCTGCCTGCCTGCCTGCCTGCCTGCCTGCCTGCCTGCCTGCCTGCCTGCCTGCCTGCCTGCCTGCCTGCCTGCCTGCCTGCCTGCCTGCCTCGCCCCCTGCCTGCCTGCCTGCCCCGCCTGCCTG
>WNWK01058529.1:0-10425 GCA_009830355.1 Cherax destructor | reverse complement strand
ATTACTTATTATACACTGGTGAATATGTATTTTTTTTGTTTACTTTAAACAATTATTGATGCAAATGATCAACAGTGTTGTATTTTTGTAGGGGTTGGCGCTGTTAGTATAATTATTATATTGTTACAATTGATGTGTTTATATTGTCTTCAAATTTTGTAATTAATAAAGTTTCATTGGGTCGTTGTCTGTACTTTGACGTTGAATAATAACCCTTGGGGGATGCTATTTTTAGTATTTTTTTTATCTGTCATTTACGTCATTTAGTGGCTTTTGTGATTTATGTCCTTCGGGATTATGTACATATGGTTATTTTTTTTTCCTTTCATGGATGGAAAGCATTGATTGACAATTTTTTCTGGTTTTGTGCATTTTTTTTATGCTTTGTTTTCTTAAGTGGGGAAAATTTTTTAACCTTTGTTGTTCTTAGCCAAGCACAGTTAGTGCTTGTTTTTAAAGTTACCCTCTGTCTTCTGTCTACGTATTGTCATGTGTTTTGTAATTTTTTTTCAATAAAAAAAAAAAAAAAAAAATCTGTTTGTTTCTACCATTTTCTAAGAGGTTTTATAGCTATTTTATCATATCTGATGACATTTTCGAAATGATGCACTGACTACCAAGTTTGTTATTTTTGTTTTATTTATATTGTTTTTTTCCAAATATTATTGGTTTTGTGTCAGTTTAGAAAATAGAGTACATGGCATCTTGTCAAGCTACTAGAGGGAAAGACTGTGCTGTGCTCAGTTACCCTCGTAATCCTGTATGGTTGAATGTCGCTGATCGCTCCTCCTAAATAAAACATAAACGGTAAGGCTATTTCAAATTCCTTTTGTAGGATTGTCAAGTTACGGTTCCTGAATAATATATGTAAAACATAACAATTTATTCATACATAACGAAGAAAATGTTACTAAAGGAGAATAACTTACTTTTGAAAAAAACAATAAAATGTTAATGGATATAAAACATCATGAGTCAGTTAGGGATTGTTTACATCCGAAATCATGCTACCAGTGAGGAAGGGAAGCAAACAAGAGTAGAATTAGTTAAAAATCAGTGTTTTATACTGGGAAGAGGTGAATAATGAAGAAACACTGACTCATGATGTTTTGTATCCATTAACATTTTATTGTTTTTTTTTTCAAAAGTAAGTTACTCTCCTATTAGTAACATTTTATTCATTATTTATGAATAGATTGTTATGATTATTACATATATTATTCAGGAACCATAACTTGACAATCCTACAACTGGAATTTGAAATAGCCTTTATTGTTTATGTTTTATTTACTTTAAAATACCAAAAAACATGAAAAATAAATATTTTTGGGAACATACAGAATAATATGTCATTCAGTTCCTTCTGCACAATTCTTCTTTAGCCTTTGCTTGTTTATATAAGTCAACTGCAACATCCTAAACATTAAGAATTGGGCACAAATTTTATCAAGGTGTTGCCATATAAAAAATCATTATTTTATTTTTATCACTTCTTATTTTGGGGCAAACTTCATGAAATTTCTTGTTGACACTTTGTACTACCTTAAATTACAATAAAAAATATAATTGAAATCAGACTATTATTAAAAATTTTCATGTTGAATTCTGCTTCTCCCCTTTATTGACCAGGTTTTACTCACACACTGCAATGTATCAAGTCACAAACAGATCTACATGAGCAGAGAGTATGTGAGTATATGTAGGGAACATAGTGATAGGTCAGCTGAGGAATGTTGAAGTTGATTGCTGAGAAGAGGTTGGACTCGAGAAGGGCAGCCTGGTATGGACCAGTAGGTTGGACTCGAGAAGGGCAGCCTGGTATGGACCAGTAGGTTGGACTCGAGAAGGGCAGCCTGGTATGGACCAGTAGGTTGGACTCGAGAAGGGCTGCCTGGCATGGACCAGTAGGTTGGACTCGAGAAGGGCTGCCTGGTATGGACCAGTAGGTTGGACTCGAGAAGGGCTGCCTGGCATGGACCAGTAGGTTGGACTCGAGAAGGGCTGCCTGGCATGGACCAGTAGGCTGGCAGGATAACGGTGAAGAAGTTTCCTGTCAAGGTGTTCAGCTATGTTGTAAAAACTGTTGTTCTCATTGAAATTGTTGGATATACAGACGAGCAATGATTCCAAGATATGTGTCTCTTCTTCCCTGGCTATGAGTATTGCATCTCTTTAGTTAATTAAATGGTTGTGACAAGAAACAACTTCACTGTTATATTATATAGCAACAAACCTACTGGCCCATGCCAGGCCAGTCTTTCTCAAATGCAACCACTTCTCAGCATCAACTTCAACATTCTTCACCCGACCCTTCATTATGTTCCCTATATATACTCATGTACTCTGCTCAGGTAGATCTGTTTTTGACTTGATAAAGCTCACTGTGTAAGAGAAACGTAGTCAGTAAAGAATTGCATTATACTGCTGTGTCCCTTGACACTGTGTCCCTTGACACTGTGTCCCTTGACACTGTGTCCCTTGACACTGTGTCCCTTGACACTGTGTCCCTTGACACTGTGTCCCTTGACACTGTGTCCCTTGACACTGTGTCCCTTGACACTGGATGTTCGAGGCAACGAGCAGACACATTCTGCTTGGTCAGCAGTTTATGACCTCTTAATTTCTTTCTCAAACTATTTTGCAGTAATTTTTAGATAATTTTGCAACCGTTGTCAACAACGATGGTATGAGTTGGTCCTCAATAAATTGCATTCTGTGAAACCATGTTTGGGTTCCTGATCATCTTACCATCACTGGGAGACTACACTCTTTCTCCTACCTACTGGACACTTGTTTTACTCATGGGTATCTCGTGGAGAAGTGCTCACCACCGCTCTCTGAGAATTGCCAACTTCCGTTGTTATTTCACCTCTTAATAGATAGTCCTGTCTATCAGCGGCATACAGAAGTTGCTTCCAACGTCATCACCGCCTTAACGCATTTACACCTCGACGACAGCCCACCTTCGACACAGAGTTTCTCTTTGACTTTTTCGTCAGAAACTCTTATTACACCAACTTTGATAATACCTTGCCTTTAGCAGTCCCCACTACCCCTGCTAACTCTGCCCCTTACACCCTCCTACCCCTCACTGGTCTGTGATCTTCACTTATTTCTTCTTTAGCATATCCCACCCTGCAGAGCTCTATGATCCTTGCGGGTTTAGCGCTAGGTTTTGATAATAATAATAATAATAATAATGTAGTGTCTGCACTCCTAAGTAGGGGTGTTAATGTTGCAGTTTTATAACTGTAGTGTAAGTGTGCCTCTGGCAAGACAGTGATGCAGTGAATGATGATGAAAGTTTTTCTTTTTCGGGCCACCCTGCCTTGGTGGGAATCGGCCGATGTGTTAATAAAATTAATAAATAGGTTTTTGTACAGGTGAGCTTTTGTGTCCATTATAATAAATTTAATATTGACTAATTAACGCTCTACATTTAATGTGAAGGTACAAGGTGGCCCTAGAGTGGTTTCTTTTTCTATTTTATATATAAATGCCCTTAGACTAGGTAGGTCGTTTTCCCTTTAGGAGCCAAGACTTTTATTTACGTTACGCAGTCAAAAGCGTAACAGTCTTGTACTGTGATATAGTGTCCTGTACTGTGATACAGTGTGTCCTATACTGTGATACAGTGTGTCCTGTACTGTGATACAGTGTGTCCTGTACTGTGATACAGTGTGTCCTGTACTGTGATACAGTGTATCCTGTACTGTGATACAGTGTTTCCTGTACTGTGATACAGTGTGTCATGTACTGTGATACAGTGTGTCCTGTACTGTGATACAGTGTGTCCTGTACTGTGATACAGTGTGTCCTGTACTGTGATACAGTGTGTCATACTGTGATACAGTGTGTCATACTGTGATACAGTGTGTCCTGTACTGTGACACAGTGTGTTCTGTACTGTGATACAGTGTGTCCTGTACTGTGATACAGTGTGTCCTGTACTGTGATGCAGTGTGTCCTTTACTGTGATACAGTGTGTCCTGTACTGTGATACAGTGTGTCCTGTACTGTGATGCAGTGTGTCCTTTACTGTGATACAGTGTGTCCTGTACTGTGATACAGTGTGTCCTGTACTGTGATACAGTGTGTCCTGTACTGTGATACAGTGTGTCCTGTACTGTGATACAGTGTGTCCTGGACTATGATGCAGTGTGTCCTGTGCTGTGATACATTATGTCGTGGACTATGATACAGTGTGTCCTGGACCATGATACAGTGTGTCCTGGACCATGATACAGTGTGTCCTGGACCATGATACAGTGTGTCTACGATGCAGTGTGTACTGTACTGTGATATTCATGGTAATCCTTCGCTGTAAAGTATTTACAGCAAATATTTCTCTCTGGAGGTTGTTTATTATTAAAAGGAAATCATGAAGACACGTCAAGACACAACCTTGATTCACTTTCACTCTATCTCCTTCACTCCTACTCTCTCTACCTTCTTTCTTTATGCACCAGTCTTCCTTCAACTCTCATTTTCACTGTTCTGTCCTCTCACCCTCTCTCTGATTCTTTATCTCTTTCCCCTCCAAATATCCATCTGTCCTATTCTCTCTTCCTCCATTGCCCTTCCCTCCCACTCTAATTATGCTCTTCCTTACCTTGTATCTCCCTTCAACTTTACCTTCCCTCCTTTTCTTTCGCTACACCTCCCTTTACCTCTCCCTCTGCACAACACTCACTCGCACTTCCCTCTCAGCCTTCACTGTTACTTTGCCTCTGTCACTCATGCTCCGTCCTCTCCTCCCTCCTTTCATTTCATCTTCTCCTGAGCTAATAAACGTTTCCCTAGTCTTCTTATATTTTTTGTGTGTGTATGTGTGTAGTTGTGTGTGTGTGTGTGTGTGTGTGTGTGTGTGTGTGTGTACTCACCTACTTGTACTCACCTAGTTGTGGTTGCAGGGGTCGATTCAAAGCTCCTGGCCCCGCCTCTTCACTGGCCGCTACTGGGTCACTCTCCCTGCGCCATGAGCTTTATCATACCTCTGCTTAAAGCTATGTATAGAGCCTGCCTCCACTACATCGCTTCCTAAACTATTCCACTTCCCGACAACTCTGTGACTTAAGAAATACTTCCTAACATCTCTGTGATTCATCTGAGTCTTCAACTTCCAACTGTGTCTCCTTGTTGTTGTGTCCCATCTCTGGAACATTCTGTCTCTGTCCACTTTGTCAATTCCTCTCAGTATCTTATATGTTGTTATCATGTCCCCCCTATCTCTCCTGTCCTCCAGTGTCGTCAGGTCGATTTCACTTAACCTTCCCTCGTAGGACATACCCCTTAGCTCCGTGACTAGTCTTGTTGCAAACCTTTGCACTTTCTCGAGCTTCTTCACATGCTCTGGCTAGGTGTGGGTTCCAAACTGGTGCTGCATACTCCAGTATGGGCCTAACGTACACAGTGTACAGGGTCCTAAGCGATTCTTTATTAAGATGTCGGAATGCTGTTCTTAGGTTTGCTAGGCGTCCATATGCTGCAGCAGTTATTTGGTTGATGTGCGCCTCAGGAGATGTTCCTGGTGTTATACTCACCCCAAGATCTTTTTCCTTGATTGAGGTTTTCAGTCTCTGGCCCCCTAGGCTGTACTCCGTCTGCGGTCTTCTTTGCTCTTCCCCAATCTTCATGACTTTGCACTTGGTATGGTTGAACTCCAGGAGCCAGTTGCTAGACCAGCCTTGCAGCCTGTCCAGATCCCTTTGTAGTTCTGCCTGGTCCTCGTCCGATTGAATTCTTCTCATCAACTCACATCATCTGCAAACAGGGACACTTCGAGTCTATTCATTCCGTCATGTCGTTCACAAATACCAGAAACAGCACTGGTCCAGGACTGACCCTTTGAACCCGCTCGTCACCGGCGCCCACTCTGACACCTCGCCACGTACCATGACTCGCTGCTGTCTTCCTGACAGGTATTCCCTGATCCAATGTAGTGCCTTCCCTGTTACCCCTGCCTGGTCCTCCAACTTCTGCACTAATCTCCTGTGTGGAACTGTGTCAAACGCCTTCTACAATCCAAGAATATGCAATCTACCCACCCTCTCTCTCTTGCCTTATTGCTGTCACCCTGTCGTAGAACTCCAGTAGGTTTGTGACACAGGATTTCCCGTCCCTGAAACCGTGTTGGCCGTTGTTGATAAGCTCATTCCTTTCTAGGTGCTCAACCACTCTTCTCCTGACTATCTTCTCCATGACCGTGCATACTATACATGTCAGTGACACTGGTCTGTAGTTTAGTGCTACGTTCCTATCTCCTTTTTTAAAAATTGGAACTACATTTTCTGTCTTCCAAACCTCAGGTAGTTGTCCTGTTTCGATAGATGTGTTGAAGATCGTTGTTAGAGGTACACATAGCTCCTCTGCTCCTCTCTCAGGACCCATGGAGAGATGTTATCTGGCCCCATCGCCTTTGAGGTATCTAGCTCGCTTAGTAGCCTCTTCATTTCCTCCTCATTTGTGTGTGTGTCCAGCACTTGATGGTGTACCCTACCTCTCCTCCTTTCTGGAGGCCCTTCTATCTCCTCTGTGAACACCTCTTTGAATCTCATGTTGAGCTCCTCACCTTCCCGGTCATTTCTGTGACTCCCTCCTACCTTCCTCAGCCTGATCACCTGGTCCTTGACTGTTGTTCTCCTCCTGATGTGGCTGTACAGCAGCTTTGGGTCAGATTTGGCTTTCGCTGCTATGTCATTCTCGTACTGTCTTTGGGCCTCCCTTCTGATCTGTGCATATTCATTTCTGGCTCTACGACTGCTCTCCTTATTCTCCGGGGTTCTTTGCCTTCTGTACCTCTTCCATTCCCTTGCACACTTGGTTTTGACTTCCCTGCACTTTGGGTGAACCATGGGCTCATTCTGTCTTTTTCGCTTCTCCTGTTACCTTTGGGTATAAACCTCTCCTCAGCTTCCTTGCAAATTTTTGTCATATATTCCATCATCTCGTCTACTGACTTCCCTGCCATCTCGCTGTCCCACTGAACTCCGTGCAGGAAGTTCTTCATGCCCACATAGTCACCTTTCTTGTAGTTTGGCTTCATTTGTGCAGCCCTTCCTGCTTCCCCATCCACTTGTAACTCTACTATGTATTCGAAACTTAGAACCATATGATCACTGGCCCCAAGGGGGCTTTCATGTGTGATGTCCTCAATATCTGCACTACTCAGGGTGAATACTAGGTCCAGTCTCGCTGGTTCGTCATTTCCTCTCTCTCTGGTAGTGTCCCTTACGTGTTGGTACATGAGATTTTCCAGTACCACCTCCAGCATCTTAGCCCTCCACGTTTCTTGGCCCCCATATGGCTCTAAGTTCTCCCAATCAATTTCCTTATGGTTGAAGTCACCCATGATCAGTAGATTCGCCCTGCTCGCACGAGCCCTTCTGGCCACTTCTGCCAGTGTGTCAATCATCGCTCTGTTAGTCTCATCATACTCTTGCCTTGGCCTCCTGCTGTTCTGTGGTGGGTTATACATCACTGCAATTACCACCTTGGGACCTCCAGACTGTAGCATCCCTACTATGTAATCCCCAGCTTCTCCTCTGTCTCCTCTCTCCAGCTCGTTAAAATCCCATCGGTTTTTAATCAGCAGTGCCACTCCTCCACTCCCTCTGTTCCCTCTGTCTTTCCTCAGGATATGGTATCCTATTGGAAAGATGGCATCTGTTATCATACCTGTGAGCTTGGTTTCTGTGAGAGCTATTATGTCCGGTGATGCCTCTTTGACTCTTTCGTGCCACTCCTCCCACTTATTTGTTATTCCATCAGCATTGGTGTACCATACCTTCAGTTTCCTCTCTACTACTGTGTTTTGGGGGGTCTGTGAGGGTAGGGGACCTGGCGGTGTACTGTGGGATTCTATAGTGGAGTGTTGGGTGGGGGCTGAGATTGTGGGTTGTAGTTTGTGTTGGGATAGTGTGCTTGGTTGTTGGGTGTTGGGGATGGTTCTGTTGTGCTTGTTCTTGTTGCTCTGCCCTGCTCTGGTTGTCCTCTACTGATTCTGTCCTTGTCCCTCCTCCTCGCTCCTTTCGCCTTTGTGCCCTCTCCCTCAGCTGCTGTCGTTCTGTTTTTGTTCTGTCCCGGTCTAGGAACACCCTCCTGTATTCTTCTGTTTCCTTCAATCGTGGTTTCTCTTGGAGGATTATGTCCCTCTCTGTTTCTGTCCTGAGAATCAGCTTGAGCGGTCGTTTTCTCCCCTTCGAGTACCCCCCTATTCTCTGAAAATTTACAATCTCGGACATGTCTTCTTCACCTATTTCTTTGAGTATGCTCTGAATCTCCTTTCTTTCTGCCTGCCGTCTTTCAGTGTGTGTCCTTCCCTCTCTCTCCTTCAGCCCATGAATAAACACTGCCTTTGCCTTTGTGTGTGTGTGTGTGTGTGTGTGTGTGTGACATATGATTTTCCAACTTCCCCCAGTTCCAGTTTTCCGTCTCTCAAACATTGTGTCCCAATTCACTTTATTAATTCCTCTCAGTATTTTGTACGTTGTTATCATATCATCCCTTAGTCCTCATGTTCTCCAGTATCACGAGGATGAGTTCCCCTTAACCTCTCCTTATAGGACATACTTTTTAACTCCAGGACTAGTCTTGTTGCAAACCTCTGCTCTCCAATTTCTTAACATACTTGACCAGGTATGGGTTCCATACTGGTGCTTCATAATCCAAATTCGGCCTGACGTACACAGTGTAGTGTTATGAATGACTACTTAGATGTCGACAAACCTTGTCCCGTATTTGCTAGACGCATATTTGCTGCAGTAGTTATTGGGTTACTTTGCTCTTCAGCGGATATACTCAGTACAATATTCATCCCAAGGTCCTCCTTGAGTGAGGTTTGCATCCTTTGCCTTCCTTCCCAGCCTATACTACGTCTGCAGTTATTTTTGTTCTCCAAACATCATAACTTTGCACTTGGTGTGGTTAAACTCCAGAAACCATTTGTTAGACCAAGCTGGCAGCTTGTTCAAATGTATTTCTACCCTTTCCTGGTTCTCGTCTGTTTGTATTTTCCTCATTAGTTCCATTTCATCTTCGAACAGGGATACCTCTGACTCTATCCCTTCTATCTTGTAGTTCACGTATACAAAAAACACTACCGTCCTAGTACTGATCCTTGTGGAACCCCATTCGTCACATGCACCCATTCCAATACTTCTTTGCGGATCATCATTCGTTGTTTCCTTCCTGTCAGGTATATCTTGATCCATTGTAGTCCTGTCCCCGTTATTCCTACCTGCTCGGCGCACACACACTGCCTCTGCCGCTCCCCTCTCAGAAACCATAGAGAGAGTTTTTCTGGTCCCACTGCCTTCGAGGCATCTAGTTCACATAGCAACCTTTTCACCTTCTCCTTGTTGTCTGTATTGTGTCCAACGCTAGATTGATACACTCTACCACTTCGGTTTCCTGGTAGGCTTCCTGTCTTCTCTGAGAATACCTTCCTAAATCTCTTGCTGAGCTCATCACATACTTCCTGGTCTTTCAATGTGATATTCTTTTCTTCCTTCTTCAGCCTGATTACCTGGTTTCTTTGTGTTGTCTTCCTCCTGATGTGGCTAAATAACAACGTTGGGTAGAAATTGGCTTTCGATTCTAAGTCTTTCTCAAATTGCCTCTGAGCCTCTTTTCTTATCCATGCATGCTCGTTTCTAGTTCTTTGACTTAATTCCTTGTTTTCCTGAGTTCCTTGCCTTCTATACTTTTCCATACTCTAGCACATTTAGCTGTGGCCTCTCTACACAGTTTCACTCTATTCTTCCCATTATTTCCACTGAGCCTGCGTACGAATTTCTCCTCTGTTTCCCTACACTTCCTGGCATGTACACCATCATCTTTGGCTGACTTCCTCTCTAGTTCTTTTTTTCAATGCACCTAATACAGGAATTGCCTCATGTCTCTGTAGCTCAGTCTTTTGAAGTTTGACTTCTCACATCGTTCCCATGCTGCTTCTCTTTCCAGCTACTTCTGTAAGATATTTGATACATAGGATCCTCTGACAACTACTACCGAGATGCCTTTCATGTGAAATAAACCCCTATGTCTGAATCACTTAGGGTGAATACAAGATCTAGCCTTGCTGGTTCATCCTCTCCTATCTCACTGGTTGTATCCTATTACAAAATGACACGATATCTATTAGTAATAAACATCTCCAGTGAACACTAGAAAGGATAGCCCTTCTAGCATCCAGCCTGTTACTGGGCCTTTGCAACAAAGTCAGTATCCTAGTCCAGTTATCCGATATATTCAATAAGCTCCATGAGGATTACAACTAGTAGGGTACTAACCAAAACAAATATAATTAAAAGGTTTATTATCAAAGTTAGTGTCTAGGGTTTCAAAGTAAATAAATGTACATATGATCAGGATGTTCATTAAGTAATGCATTAGGAGATTAATTAGGAGGTTAGCTCCTACACT
>WNWK01058528.1:0-10425 GCA_009830355.1 Cherax destructor | reverse complement strand
TAAATCCCCTTTCCAGGGTTCTTAATTCCCTTCCCTTCAAAGGGGGAGGAAACCGGGAGCAATCGGGAAGAATTTCCTGAAGAGGTGGTGCAGGGGTTTTTTAGGGCAGTCAGCTTGTGGCGCTTGATTTGGGGCAAACTCAACTCAAAACAACCAGAAAGCAAGCTTTTAAAAAAAGGAGGAGTTTGAGAGAGAAAAGGAGAGAAGGAAAAAACAGACTGTTGGGACAACTTTAGCGTGAAAAAAATGCCACCAGACCTGGTTTTGTTGAACATGAAAAATTTTTTCGGGGTTTGGAACGGGCCCAGTGAAGTGGCCAGGGAGCACTAGCATGGGCAGCACTTGTGCATACAGTGTTGTTCGACAAAGCGCAGGAGTTCAAGCGCAACGTAGGACTTTGCTGATTATCGTCTTTAAAAACAACGGTTTTTGGGGGCATATCGTTTTTCCCCGCAATGTGGGAGAGAATTAAATTATGCAAAACTGGGTCAGTTTTTGTAGACTTTAAGAACATAAGAAAGGGGGAACACTGCAGCGGGCCTGTTGGCCCATTCTGGCAGGTCCTTCACATTCCACCCCACTAACAGAATATTTGTTCAACCAATTTAAATGCTCCCCAAAGAAAAAAGTTTTGATAATTTTATTTCCCTTTCAATTCCCCAAACCCAACCCCCTTTCCCCTCATGAATTTATCCAACCTAAATTTAAAACTCCCCAAGGGCCCTTTGCTTCAATAACCCTACTGGGCAGCTTTTCCACTCATCAACCCCCTATTTCAAAACCAATATTTCCTATACCCTTTTTCTAAATCTAAACTTATCAACTTAAATTTCATTATTGGGGGTTCTTTTGGGGAGATACCTCAAGCCCTTTTATATCCCTTTTTAAAATTCCCATTTTCCACTTATACCTGATCATGTTCCCCTCTTCTATGCTTAAAAGTGAATGAATTTAGGTCCCAATCTTTCTTCAAGGAAGATTTCTAATGTAGTTTTAATTTATATTCACTTAAATTTTTTTTTAAGAATTTATGTCCATTTTTAAATTGGAGACCAGAATTGAGCGGGGAATCTGGGGGGGCCCTTTACTAATGATGTATAAAGCTGTAATATAACCCTGGACTTCTGTTGCAACATTTCTTGATAAAAACCTTAATCTTTTGTTATTAATGTTGGGCATTGCTGTTTAAAATTTAGACAATATGAAACTTTTTTTTTTTGGGAATTTCACAAAATTTTCAAATACAAAGTAAAGGAAAAGGGGGTTTTGAGGTTATGTCCCGGCTGGAGTCGATGTGTTCAGTCCATTTTTTTGGGGGGAAAAAGGTAGAGATTTAATGCTGTAATCGGTGGGCAGTAGGGGGTTTGGGTTTCCCCCTAGTCGAAGTAAGCCCTTTGTCCAAAGGTTTGACAAAGGAAAAAGAATCCCTTGTATCAAAAACCCCAAGAAGTTGTGTGTCAGACAGTTTGGATAAAGGGTTCAGAGAACCGACAAGTTTTTAAAATTAACATATGCAACACTTTAATTTTTTTTGGGAAAGTTTCGCCACGTGGTTCATCGTCCAATACAAAGAGAAAGGTATAAGGAGAGGAGGAGTTTGAGGTTATCAGTCCCTCGGCCTGGGTCGATTTTTAGTCCATCAATTTTGTTAATGTAGCAAACGGCCAAAATGGTTTATAGCAATCAGGTAAATGCAGCAGTAGGAGGCGGTCAAGTGGTATCAACCACTAGTCAAGTAAGTCCGCCCAAAGGTTTGGACAAATGTTGAAGAACCCCTTTTGTATCGAACCCAAGAAGTTTGTGTCAGACGGGATGTAGATAAAGGGTTCAGAGAACCGACAAGTTGAAAAGACACTTTCAAATTTTTTTTTTGGGGAAACGTTTGCCACGGGGGGCCCATCAATAAAAAGTAGAAAGGTAAAAGGGGGGAGGAGGGGGTTTCGTCCCTGGGGAGTCGATGGTTAGTCCACAAGGGAAGTAAAAACGGCCGTGAGATGGCTTATATGCCAGGTGAATGGGGGATAGGAGGCAGGTCATTTTTCCCAATGAAGGCCCTTGTCAAAGGTTTGGAAAAAAAACCCAAAAAAAAGAATTCCAAACCAAAAACCGACAATTTTTAAATTGACAATATGCAACATTTTATTTTTTTAAAAGTTTGCCACAAGGGGTTATTCCAATAAAAAAGTAAAAAGGGTTTAAAGGAGAGGAGGATTTTGGGGGAAAGGGCCATCGGTTTCGTCCATCCTTGTTGGAAGGTAGCAAAGGGCCAAGATGGCTTTATGTGTAATGGGGGGGAGATGCAGATAAAAGGGGGTCATATGGTATCAACCACTAGCAAAAGTCCTGCCCGGTTTGGGAAAAATGTTGAAGAACCCCTTGTATCAAGAACCCAAGAAGTTGCTGCAGACAGGATGAATAAATGGTTCAGAGAACCACAAGTTGATGGGATAAAAAGGATTCTTCAACATTTGTAAAACCTTTTGGACGGACTTACTGCTATGGGATACCACTATGACCCCCTCCTACTGCTGCATCTCCCTGAAAGATATAAGCCATCTCCTTTGCATTTCCAACAAGTTGATGGCAAACATCGACTCCGGGCCGGGGGACAAACCTAAAACTCCTCCTCTTCCTTTTCATTTTTATTGCTGATGAAGCCACTGGGCAAAGCTGTCCCAAGTTTTGCATATGTGTCAATTTAACAACGTCGGTTCTCTAAAAATTTTATCTCATCCGTTAAAAGAAATTTTGTTTGGTACAAAGGGATTCTTCAATTTTGCCCAAACCCTTTTGGAAAAGGACTTCCCGACTAGGGTTGATAACATGACCTGCCTCCCTGCATCTATGCAGCTTTAAAACCATCTCCGGCCGTTTGCTCACTTCCAAAAAGAATGGACGGGGAAAAATCGCTCCGGGCCGGGGGATGAAACCTAAATCCCCCTTTCCCCCTTATCCTTTTCTCTTTGTATTGACGTAAACCCCTGTGGGGAAAAACTTTCCAAAAAACCCCAAGTGTTGCATATGTGTCTAAAAACAATTTGTGTTCCTAAATTTATCCCCCTGCCGGCAAAAAAGGGTTCTTCAACTTTTGCCCAAACCCTTTGGACGGTTTTTGACAGTGGTCCAATACCCCCTTTATCTGCACTCCCTATTGCTTCCCACCCCCCCTTTCACCCCCCAAATAAACCACCCACCGGGGGACTTTTAAATTTAAATTTTTATTTCCATTTGGATGATGGCCCTTGTGGAAAATTTAAAATAAAATCCCAAGTTTTGCATTTTTTAATTTAACAACTTGTCGGTTCTCTCCTTTATCCACCCTGTCTGACAGAAAGGGTTCTTGAAAAAAGGGGTTTTAACATTTGTCCAAACCTTGGAAAAGGAAACTTGACTAGGGGTTGATACCACTATGCCCGCCCCTACTGCTGTTTCCCCCTGTTACAGCAAAGCCCCCGGCCGTTGCTCCCTTCCCAACAAGTTGTGGGCCCGGGCCCACCGGGGCCCCTAAAACCCCCCTCTTTTAACCTTTCTCTAGGGACGATGAAGCCACTGTGGGCAAACTTTCAAAAAAAAACCCAAGTGTTATAGGGCTTTTTAACAACTTGTGGGTTCTCTGAACCATTTATCAAATCCTGTCTGACACAGCAACTTTTTGGGGTTTTTGATAAAAAGGGATTCTTAAACATTTGCCCAAAACCCTTTGGACAAGGACTTATTTGACTAGTTTGATACCACATGACCTGCCTCCTACTGCGACCACCTGATTCAGCATATAAGCCATCTCTACGGCCTTTTTAACACTTCCAACAAGATTGATGGACTGAAAAAGACCCCGGGCCGAGGGACATAACCTCAAACCCTCCTCTCCTTATCCCTTTTCACTTTGTTTGGGACGATGGCCACTGTGTGGAAACTTTTCCCAAAATAAAGATACCCAAGTGTTGCATATGTGTCTAATTTAACCCTTGTCGGTTCTCTGAACCATTTATCTACATTGCTGCGTTAAGGTTCCTTTACCATCACCCCAAGTCCTTCCCCAATCTTTTGGCTGTTCTACGTTTTAACTTATAATCTTTTAAATCCCGAGTTTTAAGAACATGAACATAAAAAAGGGGGAACACTGCAGCAGGCCTTTTGGGCCCCATACGGGGGTCCTTCCAATCCGTCCCACTAACAGAATATTTGCTCAAACCCCCAATCCCCCAAGAAATAAGCTTTGAAATTTTACCCACCATCCCGGAGTCCACTCAAAAACCCCCTCTCAAAAAAAATTGGAAAACCCATTGGTTCGCCAACTTTACCTTTGAAGTTAAGGTTTATGGAAATAAAGAGACTTTTAAAAAAAGTGGCAGTATGGCTTTTAGAGATAAAATAGGTCCCCTTAAAAAAAATTTTGGGTATCTTTCGAAAAGAGAATGAAATGTGCTCTATTTTAATAAATTTTTTTTGGTTTTCACTAGGAAAACACTAATAATACCCCAAAATTAGGATTTTAGTGGGCCTGAAGAAAATAAATTATGTAGTACCCGTCATAAAATGGTTATCAAACAGATAGACCGTTTGAAAAAATAAATCCCGGGCCCCCGTACTTTTTCAAGGGTTTTAAAAGCAAAATTAACTTTAAACCCCTTAACTAACTTTTTTAACCATTCTTCAAACAGGGTGTGTCTGATACGGGAAATGGCTAAAATTTTTTTTTTAAAACAGGGCAAGCCCCAATCAAATTCCCCCAATAAGTCTAACAATTTGTACAAATTAGAGTGTTTATGAAAAAATAAAAGCCATCTCGTGGATAATTTTGATTAATGATATCAAATGGATTCACGGGGGGCCCCCGCCAACTAATTTTTCTTTTTAGTAAGGCTTTGACGTTGATCATGATAAAGAATTGATATTGTTTTTTGGATTTTGTAAGGTTTTTATAGAGTACCACATCAGGCTGTTAAAAAATGGTGCTCCCGGGATTGGAGGAAAATTTTTCATGGATCGAGTCATGGCTCACCAAAAAGAAGAGAGGGTGGCATTAATGGGGTTAAATCTGAGTGGGGATCTGTAAAAGTGGCGTTCCCAGGGTCGGTTTTGGGCCCGTTTTGTTTATAAATATATAAATGACCTTGACGAGGGAATTACATGATATGAAAATTCGTGATGACACGAAGATGGTAGGGTAATCGATTCAGACGTAGATGTCACGGAATTAGGAGGATTTAAACTCAACCTGGTCAGAAAAAAAGGGAGATGCAGTTCAATGAGATAAACAAAATTCTAAAGTCGGGGAAGTTCATAACCCACACCTACCGCAATAATTTAACTCGCAGTACAGAATGCGAAAAGGTCTGGGGTTATGGTAAACAGCAACCTCAAACCAAGTCCAATGCCCGCGAAGAAATAAAAAATAGATTACTGGGGTTTATATCAAGAAGGTAAAAAAAAGTCCCGGATATTAAATTTATACATCATTGTAAGGCCTCACCGATTATGCAGCTCAGTTCTGGTCTCCATTTTCAGAATGGATATAAATTGTTGAAAACATTCAGCGACAATGACAAATTAATTCTAGCATTAGAAATCTTCCGTATGAAGAAAGTTGAAGAAAAAACATTCCTTGTAAGAAAGAATGAGGGGGGACATGATCGAGGTATATAATGGGTGGGATTTGGGGTTAAAAACTTGAGGGTATCTCTCCCAAAGAACCCGTTTGGTTCAAATTGGATAATTTAGATTTAGAAAGGATATAGGAAAAATTGGTTTGGGGAAAAGGTGTTGATGAAAAGCTCCTATACTTAACTAGACGGGGATTTCAAAAGGTTGGTAAATTATGGTGAAGGGTTGTTTGAGGGGTCAGAGTTAATAGAATCTTCAAAGCATTTTGGGGGGAAAATTAAAAAAGGTTTGGGGAATTTTGTTAGTGGGGGGGTTTAAGGCCTGCCTAGTTGGGCCAACAGGGCCCTGCTGTTCCCCTTTTTATGTTCTTTAGTCATGGCTCACCAATAGGGAAACAGAATGTGCAAAAAGGGGGTTTAAACCGAATGGGGACTTTCAATGGTGTTCCAAGGGGTCGTCTTAGGCCCTTTTTTTATAAATATATCAATGCCTTTGGGGGAAATTTCTAGTGATAGACAAATTGCCGACGACACGAAGATAGGTAGGATAAATTCAAACATAGACGTCATAGAACTTCAGGAAGTTTAGACAAACTTAATTGTGGTCAGAAAAGGGCAGATGCAGTTCAATGAGAAAAGCAATTTGAAACTCGGGGTTCCTAACCCAACACTTATAAGGAAAAAAGAGAACTTGCCATACAGATTGCAGAAGGCTTGGGGGGTGGTAAAAGCAACCTTAAACCCCCAAACACAATGCCTGCGACGTAATAAAAATAGATTACATTTTATCAAGGTTTGCAAAAAGTCCGAGGTTATATTACACTTTTTACATCATTAGTAAGGCCTCACCAGATTAATCAGTTTTGGGCTCCTATTACAGAATGGACATAAATTTTGAAACATTCCTAGAATGTAAATTAATAAAAGATTGAAATCTTCCTTCAAAAAAAAGATTGAAGACCCTAAAAAAATTCACTTGTGATGAATGAGGGGGGACATGTCGGGTATACAAGGGAAAAAAGGGATTAACAAAAGGGGGATAAATAAGGGCTTGAGGATTCTCTCCAAAAAGAACCCCCAAAAGGATTGAGATAAATTTGATTTGAAAGGGGATAGGGGAAAATTGGGTTTAAAAGGGTATTGATGAGTGGAACAGTCTGCCTGTAGGGGGTTTTGAAGCTAGGCCTTGGGGAAATTTGGTTGGTAAATTCATGGTGAGAGGGGGTTTGGGGGACTATGGGGGAGAATTTCGTTATTTTTGGGGGGGTTTAAAAATTGGGGAGAAAATTCTGTTAGTGGGGGGGGGTTGTGAAGGACCTGTGTATGGGCCCCAGGCCTTGCGTGTTCCTCCTTTCATGTTCTTTGTTTTTTAAAAATATTGGTTTTGGGAAATAGGGTAGTTGATGAGTGGAACAGTCTGCCTAGTAGGGTTATTGAAGCTAGGACCTTGGGTAGTTTCAAATTTAGGTTGGATAAATTCATGAGTGAGAGGGGTTGGATTTGAGTGGGACTTGCATGAGTGGGTAGAATTGTCAAAGCTTATTTCTTGGGTAGCATTGAAAATTGGGTTGAGCAAATATTCTGTTAGTGGGACGGATTGTGAAGGACCTGCCTAGTATGGGCCAACAGGCCTGCTGCAGTGTTCCTCCTTTCTTATGTTCTTATGTTACTTTTGGTGGATGAGGAGGAGTTCAAGGAAATCAGTCCCTCAGCATGGAATCGATGTCTTCGGTTTATCAATTTTGAAAAAAGTAATTTCCTCAAGATTGATGGACTGGATACATCGACTCCAGGCTGAGGGACTGATTACCTCAAACTCCTCATCTTCCACCGTTATTCTCTATAATGGACTGAAGAAACCACTGGCTGGTGACACATTTCCGTAATAAAATTCACATATGTTACACAGCGTCTCATTCTAAACCATTTATATCAAGTGTTTATTATATTTAATGGAAAGCTATAAACGTGTTTTGGTCATGCATGGCCAGGGAAAATGAGAGGCAATGAGACTCCATCAAAGTAAGGGAATGGAAAGCTCCTATTTCTTGGATCAAGCGCCCTTCACTAGCACCAAGTTATCTCCCATTAATCTGTATTTCACATCATTTTATTTTTCACCTGACTGGCTACTAAATATAAAATTCTATAAACCTTTTTAATAGGCAGTCAAAAGTTACTGACTAAACTCTAAAAGAACAATAGTCTTACTACCACTACTACTACTATTTACTTACTACTTACTTACTATTTCTCCAGTGACAGTACCTAAGACTCCTTCACAAATACCACCTTTATCATCTTCCATTTCTAAAGCCAGTGATAAAATATTACTTTATCATAATTCTCAAACTTAACTTTAAGATGCGACGTAAATTCTCAGTTATCAGACTTACTTGATTTACCAAAGTTTCTATATCATGCTAGTGATGAAAAAATAAATTAGAAAACTTAACATGTTCCTTATATTGTTGTACAAGCATGTGTGCAGTGATTATATAAATAATTCTCACATAATTAAGCTCCTGAACTCGACTTCTCTTATCCGACACTAATGAAAATTTATCACACTAGGATGCAAAGTGTGGCCCATTACGCACGGTGTACCGCTAATAAGGAATTTTGGAGTTAAAGAATATATACTCACTTTAATATCATCATTTAGCATGTATTTCTAAGACTAAATACTAGTTTTGGGAAACAGGTGATAGATGATAAGATTTAGTATGTCAAATATGCATTTAAGGATGTGGAATTAGATTATTATTATTATTATTATTATTATTATTATTATTATTATTATTATTATTATTATTATTATTATTATTATTATTATTATTATTAACACTTAGCACTAAACCCACCAGGGTCATACAGCGCTGCAGGGTAGGGTGAGTGAACTGAAACTATCAAGGATGGAGAGTATAACAGAGGTAGAGTTAGTAAGGCGGTGAGGAGTGCTACATGAAGTATACTCACAGGTTGTAGAGGGAGTCAGTGTCAAAGGTGGCTTCGTAGTGGTGACGACGTCGGAGATAAATTCTGCGTACTCGCTGATAGACAGGACAGTGATAGACAGGATAGTCCAATAAAATATGGCAAAGTGAAACTGGAGCCTCTCAAGTCGCACAGAGTGGAACTGGGTCCCTCTACATGAGATACCAATAAGTGAGACGTGTGTGCCCAATGCGACGTGTGTGCCCAACCTCGACATTGATGATAAGACCAGGATCCTAAACTTGCCTTCATAGTATGTAACTTGTTATGACTCAGCTCAGATCAACGTTACATATAATTTATTATGGATCAGCTTAGATCAACGTTGTTGGAGAGGAGTTGGAAATGAATGGCTGTCCAGGGCAATTGGTGTCAATTGCTGGCTGGACAAATACTGTAAGGAAAATTCAGTAACATTCATTGACAACTGGGACCTCTTCTATGGCAGAAATGACATGTATGCCAGGGATGGGGTTCACTTATCCAGGTCTGGGGTGGGGGCACTGGCAACTGCAGTGGAGGGAGCTGTTAGGGCTTTAAACTAGAAATAGTTAGTGGTATGGGTTTTGGGGGGGAAATAGTGAAGTCCCAGTGTAGTAATATTATAAGTTCTAGGAGAACTAGTAATAGGCAGAATAAGGTGGATAGTGGAACGCTAGTGACACTAGATGACAAGGACAGTAATAGGTATAGTGGAAAAACAGAAATGAGCAGGAAGGGTAAAGAGAAAGGAGGGTCTTTAAATATATATTACACCAATAGTCGTAGTGCTAGGAATAAGATGGACGAGTTGAGATTAGTTGCAAGTACGGGTAATATTGATGTTTTTGCAATAACTGAGACATGGTTTAATATGAAAAATCGGGACTTGCCTGCCGAATGTCACATTCAGGGTTTTAAATTGTTCCAAGTAGACAGAAGTATCGGGAAGGGGGGGTGGTGTGGCACTCTATGTCCGTGATCATTTAAATTGTTGCATAAAAACGGGTATAAAGTCTGAAACTTTGGGAGGAAATTGTTAAGGCCACAAGGCACGATAACGTAGTAATTCTAGGGGACTTTAACTTTAGTCAGATTGATTGGAATTTCTTGACAGGGAATTTAGAATCTAACGACTTTTTAGAAGTTGTTCAGGATTGCTTTTTGAAGCAGTTTGTAAGAGAACCTACAAGGGGAAATAACCTACTTGACTTGGTTCTGGCAAGCAAGGAAACCCTTGTTAATAATTTAGAAATTACAGAGGAACTCGGCTCAAGCGACCACAAGTCAATTACTTTTAGCATTGAATGGATGTTTGATAGTAGGGATAATTCAGTAATGGTCCCAGATTTTCGCTTAGCAGATTATAATGGACTTAGAGAACACTTATCAACTGTGGACTGGGGTAACGAAGAGAGGTATCAATATGACAGTTTTCTTAACACTATACAGGCTGCCCAAAGAACAAGTATCTTTTAGGGCAGAAGAAAGGAATTTATAGGCGCATAAAAAGAGTGAGGGTCATCTTATAAATCAGTATACTGACATTAAGAGGGACGTTAAAAAGGGGATAAGAAAAGCTAAACGGGACTATGAAATTAAAGTTGCTAGGGATTCAAAAACTAACCCAAAAAGTTTTTTCCAGGTTTATAGAACAAAAGTTAGGGATAAGATAGGTCCCCTTAAAAATAACTCTGGGCATCTTACTGACAAGGAGAATGATATGTGCTCTATTTTTAATAATTATTTTCTCTCGGTTTTCACACGGAAGACACTAATAATATCCCAGTCACTAGCGAAATGGTTATGAACAACTAGACCGACTGAAACAAAATAAATCGCCGGG
>WNWK01058527.1:0-10426 GCA_009830355.1 Cherax destructor | reverse complement strand
ACATCATTTGAGGCATTTAGTAGTTCTGAACATATAAGTGACTCTGTGATATACAGGCCAACCCCTTTTTGCCTGTTCACTCTGTCACACCTGTATAGGTTGTAGCCCGGATCCATATTTCATTGTCCAAGTGATTTTTATGTGGGTCTCTGTGAAAGCCGCAAACATAGCGTTTGACTCTGTAAGCAGTCCACGAATAAAAAGTACCTTGTTGTTTGTTGCTGGCTTTAGACCCTGTATATTAGCAAAGATGAATGTAGTTGGATTGGTGGTATTGGTGGTATGGGGGTCTTTTTTCTGCTTTTTAATATCTGGTAAAGATAATGTAGGTATGGGAGGTATTGGTCACGTGGCTACCAATTTCATCTGGCTGCCTTATTTGATTTGGCACCTAAACAGATAATGTTGATGAGGATGAAGAACCTGAGCTTAAAGCAGCGATGCTGACACTGCAAGAAATACGAGTCATTGCATACTTTTTGTAAAGTTGCAGATTTTTTTACTGAAGAGAGAATGTAGGCCAGGATGATAATAAATTCACAATCCAGACAACATACTCCACCAATATTCAAAAACCTAAATTTACTCACCATACAAAACATCCATACTTTTTACTGTGCCTATTACATACATAGAACACTCTATGCAAATATTAACCCACCACTCAAACTTCTCCTTACCAATTTTAACAGGACACATGACCATAACACTAGACACAGATCACTCTTGATGTTCCCCGTGTCCATCTAACACTATGTAAAGACTCAATGCATATAAAAGGCACGAAAATTTGGAATTCATTACCTGTCATTGCCAAAGAAACCCTGCCTGTACCCCAATTCAAAACAATGCTAAAAAACCACCTTCTCACCCAAAGCTAAATGCACAATATCAAGCATTCCCAACAAAGTAGAATAATCACTTAATGTAAAAACCTGACTAATCAATTGAATGTAAAACCTGTTATGAATAATATATACTAAGCTAACTATTTCCACAACATTTACATTATAATGCCCAAACTAACGTAACTGCAATGCAATTAATTGTTCTAAATTGTTATCTCACTTAATTAGTTGCATTGCTACAAATAATTGATATGTTCAACTTATATTCAAACTTTATAACTTAGATACGCAATTACAGTGGTACCTCGACTTACGATATTAATCCGTCAGAGAGGGCATATCTTAAGGCGAAACAATCGTTACTCGAATCAATTTTCCCCATAAGAAATAATGGAAATAAATTTAATCCGTCCAAGACTTCCAAAAGTAGTTAAATAAAATATTTTTAGAACTTTTTGACATTAAATAATAAAGAATTTAATAAAGAATACCTAAATACACATAACAGTTACAGGTTTTGCCTTCTCCTGTACCGCAAGCCATGCACAGTGGCATGTACATTCATTACTTCTCTTATCATGCCTCCTCTGTCAAGAAGAGTGTTCTTATCTCCCTCTTTCTCCGTGCTCTCCGCATCTGTGATCCTCAGTTTCTGAAGCAGAAATTTCCCTCTTCATAATTCTTTTTCCCGCCTGGGCTCCCTTCCCATTTCATAGACTCTGCTTTCTCTCGTGCTAAACGGACTTTCTTCTCTCTAAACCCTCTACTCCTGAGAACTCTCCAGTCCTCTGCCTTCCCTACATCTCTGGTCTCTCTAATCTCAGCAACTCTCTCCGTTCCTTAGACATCAAACTTACCTTTCGCCAAACTAACACTCTTCGCACTAATCTAGTTCATACCTCCCCTACCTCCACAGATTCTCCTGGTGTCTACTCTATTTCTTGCTCCTCCTGTCCTCTTCAGTGCCCGGAGAAACTGGCGATCTCTTTCTGACAGACTCAGGAGCACAAAATAGTGTTAGGCTTTGCCACACTAATAATGCTCTTTTCTGTCATGTCAGAGATCACAGTCATCCCATTGATTGGTCTTCTGCTAAAACTGTCTACCCTACGTCTAACTTTCATAGTCGCCGCCTGGTTGAATCCTCCCTTATACACAACTTTCCCTGTATGAATCTTAGCCCTGGCTTTGTCTCTGTTGATGCTTTCCTCTCTCATTACATTGTTAAATGCTCTAAACTTCAGAACACCGTGACTAACCTGATTCCTTCCCTTTCTTATCTTCCCCCCTTTTTTTTCTCCTTGGGTTTTCCTTTCTTTCTGTTCTTTCTTTTGCCTTGTTTTTCCTTCATTTTTCGCTTTTCTTCCCTCTCGTTCGACCCTTGCGGGCCGCTAGCCTCATAGCAGTGCTCTTCCATATGACTGTCTACTCTACTACCTTTACTACTACCTTTACTACTACCACTACTACCACTACTCCTACATTTCCCCACTCTCTTGTACCCTCCCTGTCTGCCTGCCTATAAATACCCTTCCTCTGTCTCTGTGTGTTAGTGTGACTTTGTAAATGGTCCAAGTCGGCGAAACGTCGTCGTAAGCTCCTCTCTTTTATATGTGCGGGTTGTGTGTGTCTAAATACACATGTAAATATTGAACAATAACATGTCACTTACATTTATTGAAGAGTTGTTGATGTGTGGAGGACGGGGGGAGGGGAGAAGGTGGGTAGTATGCTAGTGTTTGGAAGGGGAATCCCCTTCCATTAACACCTGCAGGTACCATGTTCTTTTCTGGGGTTACTGGCCTTTTCCTTTGAATGCTACACTCCCTGCATGAATGCTACACTCCTGCATGCCTACTACACTCCCTGCATCCTTGCTACACTCCCTGCATCCTTGCTACACTCCCTGCATCTTTGTACACTCCCTGCATGAATGCTACACCCCCTGCATGCCTACTACACTCCCTGCATCCTTGCTACACTCCCTGCATCCTTGCTACCTCCCTGCATCCTTGCTACACTCCCTGCATCCCTGCTACACTCCCTGCATCTTTGCTACCTCCTGCATGCCTGCTACACTCCCTGCATGCCTGCTACACTCCCTGCATCCTGCTACACTCCCTGCATCTTTGCTACACTCCTGCATGCCTGCCACTCCCTGCATCCCTCTCACTCCCTGCATAAATGCTACATCCCTGCATAAATGCTTCACTCCCTGCACATTCTTTACCACAGGCTTAGCACTAGGAGCTTTCCTTGGACCCATGGTAGCTTATTTAGCAGTTGCAAGCACTAAAAACAGTGGAATAATGACAATATACTGGTATGAATGCGTGGGTGTGGGTGGGTGGTCGCTCTCGCTTGTAAACAATAGCACTGACGCTCCCTGGAGTGCGCGCTCAGCTGGGCGCCAAGCGGACACGTCCGGACGAATGTCGTTAGACAAGCAAACATCGTAAGTCGCATTCAAATTTCTTACGTTATAAATATCGGTTATCGAAAATAACGTAAGATGATAACATCGTAAGTCGAGGTACCACTGTATACTTATTTTATAAATTATCAACCATAACTTTTTACCATGTAGTCTAGAATTAAGTAGTCCTAAGAATGCCCGCAATGCACAGCATATTAGGGGCTTTTGGCATGTACATCTCATTAATAACTATGTAATAACTATGTATAACTATGTCTACCATGTATCATTGTACCATGTCTCAATAAAGTATTATTATTATTATTATTATTATTACAACTAGATATACTGAATGCTGCAGATAGGGTGAGACAACTGAAGCTCAATCATGTTTATAAAATTGCTCACATTCCAAAATATCTCGCTGCATATTTTGCCAAGGTTCCTAACCTTGACAAAATTCATGTCCCTAGGTATCAGTATGGTACTTAAGGACATGAACACAATTTTATAGTATCTACAGTAGGTGGTCAGGCCTCAAACACCTTTTATTATATAGCAATAAAGAAGAGGAATGGATTACCTAAACATGTCAAGGCGAGTCTCAGCATGATCCAGTTCAGGTTCCTAATGAATGAAGCTAGAGAATGGGAGGAGAGTGACTTCTTGTATAGCTAACATTCATGTACCTATCATAGGAAACTGATTTTGTCTATGTAATATTCATGTAAATTAATCAATTTACCGGATTGGAAATAAATCACTTTGTCTGACTTTATCGGGCTATCCTAGGAAATTTTCACATGTTAAACTATGTATGATAATTGTACTTATGTGTACCTGTACCTAAATAAACTTATTTACTATTGTATATCTTTTTATTTTAACTGATTTTCAGGCAGTTAAGTTATAATAATAATATCTTTATTTCTACAAGTACATGTACAATGTATACAGGCCTAGCTGACATCAATGACACACTAATATATAGAAAGCCCCTTGTTATGCAGAGCATTTTGGGCAAATTAGGTTATTTTTGTCCCCAGGATGCAACCCACACCAACTGACTAAACACCCAGGTACCTATTTTACTGATAGGCAAACATGGACAGCAGATGCCTTAAGGAAAAATCCTAATGTTTCGCCCCCATGTTGGGTATTGAATCATGAACCATAGTATGTGAGCTGAGTGTGTTAGCAATAGACTATTTCTATGGTTATAATCATGACTGATTTTTACTGAACCTAACAGCTAAGCTGCTAATAAGATATTATGAGGACCCCCATGAAAATAAGTTACTTTGACTAACTTTTTGGTTTATAAGTAGGTAATTTAACTAAGCAATACTTAAGATGTGTATACAGCTAAGTTACCCAATACATTTCATATTCCATTGTTTATATAACCCAAAACTTGTGTAACTTCACTTGTATAACTGTACCTTAATAAACTTTACTTGCTTCTTAGTAAGTCAAGTTTATTTAGATTATTATGATTATAATCAAAGAAAGCGCTAAACAAGTTTATTTAGATACAGGTACACAAATTTATGTGATTACAATTATCATACATTCTAGTAACATGTGTAAATTACCTAAGATAAACCAAGAAGTCAGAGTGATTTATTTCCACTAGGGTCCTTGTAATATTTTATTTAAAGCCTTTCTGTAAGATACAGTCGAAATCAGTCATTAGTAATAAAGATTCTGATAAATGGGTGTAGTTGGTATAAGTTAGACCTGCCTAGCATGGGTCAATAGGCCTACTGTAGTGTTCTTTATTTTCTTATATTAGACAATCATAAAAGTACGTTTAATGAACCAAGACAAAAACTTAATCACTATTAATGGTATACAGGTGATAAGTAATGATTTAACTTAGCAATACGTACAATGTGGATACAGCTAAGTCGCCCGATACATATCACATTCCAGTGTCATATAACGCAGAGTAAACCTCCGAATATTAACTTATATCAGCCATGAACACGTGCTGATCCTCATGTTGTTGTTGTTGGTAGTGGTGGTGTTAGGGGCCACCAAAACTTACGCCTTGTTCAACTTCAGCAATATTTTCCAGAAGTCCGGTAAAAATCTGTTAAGTACAAATACAAATACAAATAAAAAAAAAATTAATTTCTCTGTAAAGATTACAATGTGGGGTTCACATATTATGAAATATTGGTTACAATGTGTGGTTTACATATTATAAAATACTAATTACAAAGAGGGCCACTATCATGCCTAGCATGACTAGGCATTTCGGGCAGACTAATAATAATAATAATGATAATATCTTTATTTACTACAAGTACATGTACAAGGTATACAGTCCTAGCTGACATCAATGACATACTACTATATAGAAAGCCGCTTGTTATTCTGAGCATTTCGGGCAAATTAGGTCAGTTTTGTCCCAGGATGCGACCCACACAGTCCACTAACACCCAGGTACCTATTTTACTGATGGATGAACAGGGACAACCGGTGTAAAGAAACTCGTCCAATGTTTTCACCCTCGCTGGGAATCGAACCCGGACACTCACCGTGTGAAGCGAGAGCTTTCGCCACCAGGTTATTGTGGAAACTTTTTGAGTTACGCAAGTTCCACAGGGTAAGTGAGCCGTTAGGAGCCTTAAACATACCATGGATCAGCCCTCGGTGTTTAGGAACCCACACACCCATCCAAAACATACACACACATTCAATACACACACAACCCGCACATATAAAAAAGAGGAGCTTACGACGACGTTTCGGCCCGACTTGGACCATTTACAAAGTCACACTAACAACAGAGAATAATAATCGAATAAGTTCAGGTAAGATCCCAATGGGATGAGCGGGGAAGACGGTACAGACGAAGAATAGCGCTGGAGAGGAGTCTTCTTAGTCGTAGAAATAGAGCCAGGGCTTAACCCAGCAGCTAAGGCGATCGTGGGGCAGACTTGAGAACAGGAATAGCAGGCTCTCCTGTTGATGAGACTTCTGTGGGGTGAGCGGGGAGGACGGGACAGCCGAAGGAGAGGAGTGTAGAAGTTGAGCCAGGGCTTAACCCAGCAGCTAAGGCGAAAGTGGGTCAGAGGGGCGAACAGCTCAAGGTACCTGACATAGGATCAAAAGGTTATTTGTAAATAGGGTTAGGAGCAGGTTCATACAAGGAATAGAAAAGGTTGTGTTGGTTTGTGGGTCTACGAATGTCTTCGTCAAGGAGAGAGGTCCAGTAGTCATGTCGTGTCTCAAGTTTGTCTATCTTGTCTGTCACTGAAAGTCTTCCAGTACAGATTCAGCGCAGGGATGTCTAACTGGGCATGGAGAGACTCGCTTGTGGCGAAGTCTTCCCATCTGACATCAAGCACCCAGCGCAGAGCCTTGTTCTGGACACGCTGCAGTTTAAGTAAGTTTGTTTTGGCTGCAAGAGAGAGGGCTAGAGGAGAGTAAGTTATCAGCGGACGTATTAGGGATTTGTAGAGGTGTAGTTTGGTGCGTTGTGAGGCATGTTGCAGCTTGTAGAGGCCCGCAAGGGCCTTGCTAGCTACTGCATGCTTTGAGTGAATGTGTCTGTTTAAGCAAAGGAGGTAGTCAAGATTAATGCCAAGGACTGTGACAGATTTGTGATGGGATGTAGGTGCGGGTGTCAGCTGTTCTGAGCTCGACAGGTAATGGGGGACTCACGTTTTCCATAGTTAAAATATGTAATGGTGAATTTAGCTGCATTTTTTGATCCTCCATTTTTTTTCCCCAAAGGCAAAACGTCAAATTCATTCTGTTTTTTGTGTGAGAGTGTATCTATTTGGCGTGAGGGTGAGTTTTTAATGTCGTTCTGATGGGCCAGTGTGAGGGAGTTGTGGTATACAGGGTTGGAATGTCGTTAGTTAAAATGTAGAGGGGAGGGGAAAGATCCCTGGTACTCCAGAAATTTAGTGTGAAGTAGCGATAGCAGCCTTTAATTTTGATTCTCATTGTAAGGGCCCGGGTCAAGGAAGTTGCAGAGGAGTTTGAGTAGTTGGGAGGCAGTTAAAGTTAGGGGAGAGTTTGTGTTTGAGCCCTACATGCCAGACAGTGTCAAAAGCTTTTTCAACGTCTTTTGCAACCAGGGCTGTCCTGTTTCTTTGTTTGTGTTTATGTGGATGTAGTTGAGAATGATGTTAATGGCATCCTGTGTAGATCTGTGAGTTCTGAAGCCAAACTGGCGTTAGAAAGAAGTGAGAAAGAAGTGATGAGTTTTTCAAAGAGTTTACCTAATGTTTCGAGGAGGCTGATAGGGCGATAGTTTCTAGGTCAGAGGGTCTTTATGGGTTTGGGAAGGAGTGATAGCGGTAGCAGCTTGAAAGTGAAGGGAAGTAACCAGAAGCAAGGGAGGCATTGGAGGAGGTTGTGTAGGAAGTAATGATAGAGTCAGGAAGGTGTTTTAGGATAATATGGTTTAGGCCAGAGGCACCAGGAGCCTTGGGAGGAAGGTGTCTGAGGAGAGTTTTAATGTCTGTGGTGAAAGAGTAGCCGAGTCCTTGGGAGGAGTAAGGGAATCCAGATGGATGTGGCTGTCTGTGTTGTTTCGTGTGTGTGTAGTGTTCCAGTGTTCTATGTTCTGAATGTGTTGGATGGCGTTAGGGTGTGGTTGATGAGGGTGGAAAGATGTTCTCCTAGATGTTTGAAGATGTTTGTAGCAGCCATGATCTGAGATGTGTGTTGTTGTGGGTGATGTGTTTAAATTTGTTATGGGAGTGGTACAACACACAGAGACGGAGGAAGGGGTATTTATAGCAGGCAGACAGGGAGGGTACAAGAGAGTGGGGTAATAAAGGAGTAAGTAGTGGAAGTGGTAGTAGTAGTGGAGACAGTCATATTCTAGGAAAGGAGCACTGCAATGAGGCTAGCGGCCCCAAGGGTGGGACGAGAACACAGAGGGAGGAAAGGCGAATAAAATGAAGGACAAAAACAAGGCAAAAGAAAAGAAAGAAAGGAAAACCCATAGGAGAAAAAAAGGAGAAGGGGGAAGAGATGAAAGGGGAAGGAATCAGGTTAAGTCACGGGTGTTCTGAAGTTTAGAGCATTTAACAATGTAATGAGAGAGGAAAGCATCAACAGAGACAAAGCCAGGGCTAAGATTCATACAGGAAAGTTGTGTATAAGGGAGGATTCAACCAGGCGGTGACTATGAAAGTTGGATGTAGGGTAGACAGTTTTAGCAGAAGACCAATCAATAGGATGACTGTGATCTCTGACATGACAGAAAAGAGCATTATTAGTGTCGGCAAGCCTAACACTATTTTTGTGCCCTTGAGTCTGTCAGAAAGAGATCGGCAGTGCTCCTTTCCTAGAATATGACTGTTCCACTACTACTATTACTACTACCACTTCCACTACTTACCCTTTATTACCCCACTCTCTTGTACCTCCCTGTCTGCCTGCCTATAAATACCCCTTCCCTCCGTCTCTGTGTGTTAGTGTGACTTTGTAAATGGTCCAAGTCGGGCCGAAACGTCGTCGTAAGCTCCTCTCTTTTATATGTGCGGGTTGTGTGTGTATTACAGTATTTACATTCACAGCTCAAGGGTAAAGCCCTGGACTTGGTACCGGCAGTCACGGTATTGTGCCTTTTTTGTTATTTACACACATTCAAGTTGGCGAAGGTAACTATTGTGTACATTTTTATTGATAGATTCATTCTTAGGAAAGTTTGTACAGTTAGCAACTAATATTAGGATTATTGAAGCAACGTTAGATATTAATAATGTAGCTCTAGCACCCTAACATAGGTAGTTTTAAGGCCTGAATAGGCAAGCATTAGATTATGTTAGCTAACGAGAACTGGCAGCTCCACACTTGAATCTAAGCGGGTAAGAGCGCCAGTTCCTTCTTCTTGACTTGGACATCGTGGTGTTAACAGGGTACTAAGAGCCAGAGCTCGGTCCCCCACGTGTCTTCAAAATACTTGAGGTTTGCTCAAGGCAAATTCCCTTAAGGAAAAGGAGGAGAAGATGCAAACTAGAAAGAGAGAGGCGCTCCCTATACAGGCGAAGGCACAGAATAACGGAGCGGCTTACAGGAGGCCAATATCTCTGAAATACGTAGGGAGACACTAGTCAGAGAAATAGCAAACATCGAATTAAAACTAAAGGAATCTTATAGGAATCAAGAGACACGGGAAGAACTAAGAGCCATAAATGAAATTGAAAGAAACCCTAAGTATTTCTTTTCCTATGCAAAATCAAAGTCGAGAACAACAACCAGTATTGGGCCCCTACTTAAACGGATGGGTCCTACACAGATGACAGCAAGGAAATGAGTGAGTTACTTAAATCCCAGTATGACTCAGTCTTTAGCGAGCCACCCAACCAGACTGAAAATCGAAAACCTAAATGATTTTTTCATGAGAGTGCCACAGAACTTGACAGACGCATGCCTTTCTGACATCATCACTACGCCAAATGACTTTGAAAAGGCAATAAATGACATGCCCATGCACCCGCCCAGGCCCAGACTCATGGAACTCCGTGTTCATCAAGAACTGCAAGGCCCCTATCACATGCTTTTAACATCCTATGGAGAGGGAGCATGGACACTGGGATCGTCCCGCAGCTACTAAAAACAACAGACATAGCCCCGCCCACAAAGGGGGCAGTAAAGCAATAGCAAAGAACTACAGACCAATTGCGCTAACGTCCCATATCATAAAAATCTTTGAAAGGGTTCTAAGAAGCAAGATCGCCACCCATCTTGATACCCATCAATTGCACAAACCCAGGACAGCATGGGTTTAGAGCAGGCCGCTGCTGTCTGTCCCAACTACTGGACCACTACGACAAGGTCCTGGATGCTCTAGAAGATAAACAGAATGCAGATGTTATATACACAGATTTTGCAAAAGCCTTTGACAAGTGTGACCATGGTGTAATAGCACACAAAATGCGTGATAAAGGAATAACAGGAAAAGTTGGTAGATGGATTTATACTTAACACGTAGAATACAAAGAGTAGTAGTCAACAGAGTAAAGTCTGAGGCAGCTACTGTGAAAAGCTCTGTTCCACAAGGCACAGTACTTGCTCCCATCCTATTCTATTCCTCATATCAGACATGACAGGATATAAGCCACAGTGCTGTGTCTTCCTTTGCATTGACACCCGAATCCGTATGACAGTGTCCACTGTTGAAGACACT
>WNWK01058526.1:0-10426 GCA_009830355.1 Cherax destructor | reverse complement strand
AAACTCCTCTTCCTCTCATGTGGAAGTTATGAATATCACATGTAGGATCCTTTCATTATTTTTTCCAATGTTTTACTATGACTCTGTGATAGATTCAGTTTTTTCTTGGAACTATAAAACATACCAGTAAGATATTAAATATTCAATGACTGTATCATGGTACCTCTCGAAACAAACAGTTTGGTAATTCTGTACAATCCGTATACTTATTTATCCTCTTTTTCATAAAATATGTATTACTTATTACCAGACCTCTTTCTACACATAGCTCAATTAAAGGCTCCCTATTTTCATTAACCCCTGACACCCCAAATTTACCTACTACTCCCTCCACAACATTTTTACCCACTTTAGCATTAAGATCCCAAACCACAAGTACTCTCGGTTCAAAACTCCCCACACACTCACTCAACAGTTCCCAAAATCTTTCTCCTCTACACTTCTCTCTTCTCCAGGTGCATAAACACCTACTATAACCCACTTTTCACATCCAACCTTTATCTTACTCCACATAATCCTTGAATTTATACATTTATATTCCCACTTTACCTGCCATAACTTATTATTCAACATTATTGCCACTCCTCCTTTAGCTCTAACTCTATTTTAAACCTATGACCTAATCCCATTTATTTCTCCCAACTGAAACTCTCCTAACCCCTTCAGCTTTGTCTTACTTAAAGCCAGGACATCTCTTTCTTATCATTCGCACAACATCCACGCACATTCAAACATCCCACTTTGACAGTTTTCTTCTTTTTCTTTTTAGTAAATCTATACGGGAAAAAAGGGTTACTAGCCCATTGTTCCCGGCATTTTAGTTGACTTTTACAATACGCATAGATTACGGAGGAAAGATTCTTATTCCACTTCCTCATGGATATGAAAGGAAAAGCAATAAGAACAAGAACTATTAAGATAAAATCAAAGAAAACTCAGATGAGTGTGTCTACATAAAACGTGTACATGTATGTATAGTGTGACCTAAGTGTAAGTAGAAGTAGCAAGACGTACCTGAAATCTTGCATGTTTATGAGACAGAAAAAAGACACCAGCAATCCTACCATCATGTAAAACAAATACAGGTTTTCGTTTTACACTTAATTGGCAGAACGGTAGTACCTCCCTGGGTGGTTGCTGTCTACCAACGTAGGAACTGCTAAACCTATTAAACTTTCTCCCTACAAACCTAATCCTACAAAACAAAAACTACTTTAGCAAGAAATAGCGTTTCTGCTCGAACACAGACTGGTAGAGGAGGAGTCCATTCCGTGGGCTTTGCTGAGGATTCTGGATGTGTACCAACTACCGCGGGGTGAATGACGTCACAGTACTGGATGCTTACATTCTTCCACGTATGGGCGATATAGTGGACTTTGTGGGTAAGGCTCCAAGGGATTTCTGTCTTCATAATTCCAGGTCACTATCAATATACCGTGACTCCCTGTGGAATGAGGAACTTGCCTGCCTCATTCCAAAAACGGATCCATAAGGCTATTAAAGGACTTAAAGGCACAACAGCCTACTTGGATGATATAGCTGAAGTTTCTGATATGTGTGATCAACTTGTACTCTGTCTGAAATACCTCTTCTAGAGGTTCAAGGCATTAAAACTAATTGTTAACCTTAGTGAATCATTTTAAAAATTTACTATAACTTTCTTAGGTCATGAAGTAGGTGGTGGTAAAGTGATATGACAGTGTCGTAAGTTCTACCGAAATTTTGCTGATATGGTAGCCCTCTTACGGTCCCCCTGTTACAAAATGACACGATATCTATTAACAATAGATATCTCCAGTGAACACTAGAAAGGAAAGCCCTTCTAGCATCCAGCCTGTTACTGGGCTTTTGCAACAAAGTCAGTATCCTGGTTCAGTTATCCGACATATTATATAGATTAAGGGGATTGCAACTGATAGGGTACTAACCAAAGTAAATGATTTAAAAGATTTATTAACAAAGTGAGAAAATCTAGGGTAGCAAAGTAAATCAAATATGAAGATACTAAGATATCAATTAGGATAATTAGGAGGGTAGCTCCTACACTGCTCTCATATACAATAAGTCTGTGCTGAGGGCACATATATATATAAATGACTCAGAAGTACCATCAGGTACTATGTCAGTAATAACAATAATATATATATATAATAATAAATGTGTGTACGAGTGTGCTCCCGGTAACTATGACTCGACTCAACCAGTGTACGACAGAACAACTTCTCATAAGCCAGCTGTACTAACAAATTGACAACCAGAACAGCTTGATTGTCTAGTAAAATGACCACTTCGCAGAACAGCACTATAACAGGCAACAGCAACACAGCGTCAGGAACAAGGAGATACAAAATCGACCCTAACTGGGGACCATCAGTAGATCCTCCAAAACAGTCATAAAACTCCTTACTACTGAAACTAGGTTCAGCATAAACAATCCCAAACTGTGGCAGTGCACAGATGCCTTATCGAAATAGGTCCAGAGCTAGAGCTTGAGACCTGAGTAATCAAAGAGTGTCAAAGTGACACACAACCCAGAACAACGTCGAAAAATCACTGTCTAGTCTATTCTCTGTGAACAGAGTTACACAGAGTTCTGAGAAGTATGCTTCGCCTCACCAACAAATGCATACTCTACCCAACAGAGTCTAATGTCGAGAACAACAAGAGTGAGGAGTTGACTCGACGAGGGCAGCAGGCCAGAGAGAGAGATGAAAAGGAACAACCACCCAGCTCAGGTGTGTTCAGAGACTGACTCCTCCCGCAACAAGACGCCGGCAGCCTAACAGTCGTTTGCCAACACCAAGGCAGTTACTACACACTCTCGAGCACAACAAAATATAATATCCTACCTAATATATATAGCTAAGTTAAATAATAGTCTAATAATAATATAAAGCAAAATATTAACGATTTAGCTATAATCGAGAATATTCGCAATATAAAATTATAGAAAATTGAAATATACATTATATACATTGAGGCCCAGTTCAAGGGGCAACACCCCCATCACGACAAACGGTCGCACTAGGAGAAGTAATAATGTCTCAAACACATGTATTACAGAAAAATATATAAATATATCAGAGTCACTCAGGTGTCACGGCAAGTTAACACTTAAATTACTTTTCTACAGTGTCAATATCACTAAGATATACCCCTCGTACTAGGGTAGTATACAACTTCATAGATCAGCATAATCACGGTAATGTCCATACACTGATGTAGAGGTGACAGCATAGAGACATCTGAGGCTCGAACAGTGGTGGTCATAGTAGTGACGACTATACAACAGCAGTCTTGTGTGATAGGAGACGACATTCCACTCTAATACAGTGGTAGTGGAATGTGAAGCAGCAAGGACTGGACAGCATGAGGAAGCTTGAGAGAATAGGTGTGTAGAGAAGTGGGGGTCACCGTGGAGCAGTCTGCTCGGTAACAAACATCGCCCACCCAACACTACACACACACTCAGCTTCTCTCCATATCTCCTTCACAACACACCAACTTACAAAACACATTACTGTAGATACATGGAAAGAAATTATAATTAGACATAAATTCATAAAATTACATGGGCAATATTGATTTTACGTTACTTTACTTAATTAATCAAAGTAGCAAGTAACAAAATAGTATATTGGGCACAAAATTTTACGTTAATTTAAATGCTGTAATGATAATTAAGGACGTGACAGAGCGTCAGCAATAACATTACATCGACCACTAATATGTTTAATACTTATGGAGTATGGCTGGATCCTGAGAGCCCACCTCATTATCCTAGCATTTTTACTCTTCATTGTGTTAATATAGGTGAGAGGATTGTGGTCAGAATATACATTTATCTTAAAAGGAGAAGTACCCAAATATACATCAAAATGTTCTAACGACACCACGAGAGCTAGTGCCTCTTTTCAATAGTGGCATAGTTTTTCTGATGTCGTTTGAGTTTAGAAGAATAGTAGCATATAGGATGCAATATGTCAGTAGATGTGGACTTTTGGAGCAGCGCCGCACCTACTGCATAACCACTCGCATCTATATGCAGACAGAAGGGTAGGTTGAAGTTAGGACTCTGCAAAACAGGAGCAGAGGAAAGCAAGCGCTTCAACCTTGTAAATGAGTCTGAACAATCTCGAGTCCAGATGAACTGGACTTTACTACTAGTGAGCTCAGTAAGAGGAGCAGCGACTTGAGCAAAGTTAGGACAGAACCTGCGATAATAACCTGCCATACCCAGGAATCTTTGCACACCCTTCCTATCCTGTGGTACTGGAAATGCAGCAATAGCACGAACTTTAGCATCAATAGGAGCAACTTCACCTTGGCCTATACAAAACCCTAGATAGGTAATCTTGGCTTGACCAAAACTACACTTAGCCAAGTTAACAGTGAAATTATAATGTGTCAGTTTCTCAAACAAAGCTTTGATATGTGTCAAGTGTTGTTCCCATTCGTCACTGTACACCACTAAATCGTCAAGATAGGCTTCTACTCCGTCTAAGTCGTAGGTCAACTCGTTCATAATACGTTGAAATGACGAAGCAGCATTACACAAGCCGAATGGAGTGACGAGATAGTTGAACAATCCATCTTGAACAGTGAAGGCAGATATTTCTTGAGCACGTTCAGTAAGCGGGACTTGATAATATCCTCGTAAGAGATCTAACGGCTGACATACTGTGCTCCTGAAACACGATCAATTAGGTCGTCTATGCGAGGTAAGGATAACCATCAGGCAAGGTGACAGAGTTCACTTTCCTGTAATCAGTACACATCCTGAAACTACCGTCAGGCTTGGGCACTAATATACACGGTGAGGCCCATGGACTTTTACTACGCTCAATAAGTCCATGAGATAGCAAAAAATCAACTTCTTCTCTCAATGCTCTATGTTTCGTTGGACTCATTCTGTATGGTGATTGCTTAATAGGTGATGCTCCCTGTACATCAACGTCATGTACGCCCAGAGTACAACGCTTAGGAACATCACTAAACAATTCAGGGTACTGCAAAATCATGTTCTTAACATTACTTGCTTTATCAGCATCAAGGTTACTTAGAAAATTATCGAGTGATTGAAGTGTCTCTGAATTTTCTAAACGCACCTCTATACCTCTAGAGATGTCAGGCAGACTGACGTTTCCTTCCTGTGGTCTAGGAAGAATAGAAGCAGTAGGTAGAGGGCTAGCGTAGTACGTCTTGAGCTGATTAATGTGGTACACATGATTAGATTTTCTTTTCCCAGGCGTGCGTACTAGGTAATTTACGTCACTAAGCTTCTTCACTACTTCCAGGGGACCATCATACCTGGCTTGTAGAGCGTGACCTGGTACTAATTTCTGTGCCATCACCTTATCACCTGCTTTAAAAGAGCGAGATACAGCACGCTTGTCATACTGTTGTTTCATCCTAGCCTGAGCTGAAACTAGGTTTTTCGAAGCAAGCTCTCGAGCAGCAGTTAAATGCTTCTGCATTAATGAAGGTGACGTACTTAATGATGGATTAGATTTTCCTGTCCACACGTCTTTCAACACAGCCAGAGGACCACGCACTTGGTGTCCGTATATTAGCTCGAACGGACTAAATCCTAGACTTTCTTGCTCACTTTCTCTTATAGCAAACAGAAGAAAGGGTACACCTTCGTCCCAGTCTGTAGAAAAATTTTCACAATAGGCTCTCATCATACACTTCAGTGTCTGATGAAATCTCTCTAGAGCACCTTGGGACTGAGGATGGTAACTGGTAGAAAGTACTGATTTTATTCCTAGGTGAGATAATGCTTCTCGAAGGATCTTAGAAGTAAAATTGGATCCCTGATCCGACTGTATCTCTCGAGGCAATCCAACCTGGGAGAAAAATTTCATCAATGCCCTGACAATAGCACGAGCATTAATTTTTCTCAAAGGAATGGCTTCAGGATAGCGTGTAGCTGCGTCCATTATTGTAAACAGGTATTGGTTACCCAACTTGGTTCTAGGCAGAGGACCAACACAATCTATGATAAGACGTGAGAATGGATCACCATTTACAATTATTGGTATGAGAGGGGCAGGTGGAGGCGAGTGAGCTGGTTTGCCAGTCACCTGACAGACGTGGCAACGTCGCACATGATCAGCAACAGTGTCCCTCATTCCCGGCCAAGTGAAATGTTTTGCCAGTTTACCAAGTGTCTTTCTGACACCCAAATGTCCCCTATGGGACTATTGTGCGCAAAATCAAGAGCTTGCTCACGAAATGTAACTGGTAAAACAACAAGATGCTTGACTGTGGTGGAATCACTGTCAGCTGTCAACTGACTTGTACTTTTTCCAAGAGTACACCTTTACTGTAATAATAACAATTATCGAGATCTTTGCTTCCCTCTCAGTAACTGCTATATCTCTCAGTCTCTCCAAAGACTGATCAACAAACTGATCCTTGATTAAATCGTCATGAGTTAAAATCTTCACATCAGTTGTGTCTTGACTAGGTTGATGAGGTAGGGGGGGTGTCAGTGCTAGTGATCCTGGCCGCAGAGAATCACTAAACAACATATTCAACCCCAAGTCATTATCATCAACTAACTCAGCAGGAGACAAGGATGGTTGTTGTTGTATCTTTGACATAGCACGGGTAATTGCGCTGAGAGGGAATAACATAGATTTCTCTCTACAGCTTCAATGGCATAATTATCCTCAGTGGTATTATCAATCACAAGTGGTTCCTTACAAATACCAGCCTGAAGGACATCGTTTCCTATCAACAAGTCCACTGACCTGATAGGAAATTCACCACTGGAAATACCAACTGAAATATAACCAGAACAATAGCTTGTTTCAAGGTACACTTTGTGAAGAGGAACTTTAGTAACAGCACCTCCATAGGCTTCTAACAATACATCTATCTGGGTATAGGTATCGTTAGTTAAAGGCAATACATCATCTCTTAACAAGGTAAGATAACTTCCTGTGTCTCGGAAAGTAATTATCTCAGTGAGCTTAGATTCGTCAAGTCCCACTTTGCCTCTCGATAAGTAAGGACTCATAGCTGACTGAATCTTCTCATCAGATACTCTGTCTGATGTTAGTCATCTATTCTGAGGAACATTCTCGAAAACTGGGGAGTCAGAAGTATGACTAGGATCGTGCCCTTGTTGCACCGAAGATACGACTTGAGTGGGGGCGCCAGCCGCACGATCTTGTCTCATATCTCTTTCTAACTTAAAGCAATATTCTCGAGTATGACCTTTCCTAAGACAGTAGTTACATTTGACATTCTTCTTCTCAGTATTAGACTTCTGTCTAGCTACAGAGACAGATTCAGGAATGTCAGGTTTCCTGGTGAAGGTACGAGAAGTAACAGTAGCAGTTTTAGGCCGGCACTGATCAGCAGATATGTTTTGCCAATTCCTAGGACATTTTTTAGTTACCTTTTTTCTCTCAGTTTTAGCACGTACAATTGTGTGAGAAATTTCATAGTTGTCAGCTAATGCGGCAGTCTCTAGAATATCTGTGGCAGAGTGGTCAATCAGATATTCCTGTACATCACAGACATACAGTTGTTGAACTCCTCGTGAAGTATCAGCTGAACGAGAGTGTCATAAGTCTGGCAATGGGAGGCTCGACACCACCTCTCAAATGCAAGCTTTTTCTCACGGGCAAACTCCACACAAGTTTGACCCTGTCGTCGTTGTAACGTACGAAATGCACGTTGGTAACTTACAGGTAACAAATTATATGTCTCAAGAATGGTTTCTTTGACTGTGTCATAGTCAATGTATTTGGCAAAAGGCAAAGCAGCAGTACATGTTTGTGCTCTGCCAGTCAAAGCTGTATGCAACAAAGTAGCCCAATGCTTACGTGGCCAATTCATGGCACGTGCTTGATTCTCGAACACATCAAAATACGTGTCTAGGTCTGTCTCAAAAACTTAGGGATCATCGATGCAGCTTTCTGCACGTTAAATGTATCCTCTATAGTCTTACTAGGATTCACCTCTTCGCCTCGGGCCGGGAGGTTGTCTTGCGCAGTTGTTCCTGAGTTTGCACTTGGCGCATCCAACGACCAGTGGCCTCTGGTGGGAACTTGTGGAGTGACACAGTTTTCTTCAAGCAGCAAAATGGTGGAGTCGTATCGTCGGCGTATTAACACTGTCTGTGTTGAATTGGTAAAAGGAGCCATTTATCCTACCAATGCCGGAGTTTTGCTGCCAGCTATCATCAGAGACGTTTATGGAGTTGAACATGGAGACATTTATGGCATTGCATTAAATGGGAGTGCAAGGATATTCATCAAGCTTAACACGGCGGCTGTATACGACAGACTTGTGGAAAAGTATGAAGAAGTTTGCCTTCCTGTAACTGCTGCAGTGGAGGTAAAGCTCAAGGATGTCTCCAGACGTTACATATGGATCAAGATTAGGAATTTGCCATTCGAAGCGACGGAGCAGGATGTGAGAGCTGCATTTTCGGTGTATGGTGTGATACATTATGCAGCTATGGGAAGGTGGACAGATGGTTTTTATGCAGGAGTCCCAGAAGGGTCTTTCAACTTGAAGATGACTTTACGGAAGCCTATTCCATCCTATGTGGTGTTGGAAGAGTTTAGGTCACAAGTTTATGTGACTTATGCTGGGCAAAGGCGTACTTGTAGACTTTGTGACTCTTATGAACATATTGCTGCTGAGTGTGAGAGGCGACAGGGACGACGACCATTCGGGAGACACCCTGGGATGGACCAGGGTGTGCCTGAGGAAGTGAGGAGTGACAGTGATGTTGTGGCATCAGTGGGAAAGTGGAGTGACATAGTACAGGGAACAGTGGACGTGTGTGCGACCCTGCCGGTACAGTCGCAGGGAGTGGAAGTGTGTGAGGAACGTCTTGTGCAAGAGGAATTGACATTGGATGTGGGTTTGGAGGCAGTTTTGCCTGAGGTTTTGCAGGGACTGTTGGACAGTACCCAAGGGAGGTGCTTGAGGGTGCTGTAAGCCCTGGTGGTGGGTTATTGGGTGAAGTAGGTACAATGGGGGAAGATGGTTTGGAGGCTTTACACTTGAATGTGCAAGAGGTGCAAGTGTCAGTGCATCAGGAGGATGAGAGGTTGGATATGGAGGTTAGTAGTGATTCTCGTAAGAGGTCGATGAGGAGTGAGGATGATGACGTCCTGACTCCTGGTCAAGGGACCGGTAAAAAGGTATTGGTTGAGGTGCCTCGTCAGACTTCCAAGATTGTAGATGGTGTGAGTGAGACGAGGGGTAAGAGGTCCCTGGTTAAAGGTCTTGGGACTGGAAAACAGGCATCGATCAGGGATGGAAGATCTAAGGGAAAGCCACCTCTAGCATTTTCAGGTGCCTCACGTTAAATGTTAATGGGCTGAAGGATGAAGTGAGAAGATCGTGGGTAGTGGGGACTCTAAGACGTTTGGCGATTGATGTGGCGTTTTTGCAGGAACATAACTATAAGTATGGAAGAGATCTTTTGCTGCCTGGGTATAGAGTGTATGCGGGTGTTCGGGTAAGTTCAAGGGTGGTGCAGCGGTAGTAGTGAACGAAAATAGCCCCTTTCAGCTTTTGGCATGGGAGGAGGAGGGAGGGAGGGTGGTGAAGGTCGATGGGGACTGGGGAGGTGTGAGGGTGACGTTTGTGGGGGTATATTTGCAGCTGGGAGCAGTAGAAGGATCAAGGAGGATTTTGTTAGGGATCAGTTGGTTTTTTTCTTGGGAGGTATGGCAGAGGTAGGGGTGATAGGGGGTGATTGGAACAGTATTATTAGGAAGAAGGATGTGGAGCCGAGAGGGCGGGTTGTGAATTGGGCGTGTTGAGGGACGTTTTGGGGAGTGCTGGGGTTGTAGATGTGGTGGGAGGTGGCTGGAAGGTGGACCACACATTTATTAGAAGAGGCTACGCTGCTCGCCTTGATAGAATTTACGTGTCTCGGGCTGTGGATGTAGGGAGGTGAGGTGTGTAGACGTGGGGTTTTCTGACCACAGAGGGTTGTGGTGGAACTGGCATGGGAGGGATGGTAAGGTGGTATTCGGGGCATTGGAAATTAAACGTGCGGCTTTTGGATGGAGAGGAGGGTAGGGCATGCTTTGAGAATGGTGGGAGTGTATGTGGGTGCAAGGGAAAGTGGTGGAAGATGTGGTGGGATGGTGGGAGGAGGTGGCTAGCCAGCTATCAGAAAATTCTATAGGGTAAGGGGCCGGGAGGAAGCGCAGTGGAGGTATGGTCTGGAGAAGTATTTGGAGGGACAGCTGGGGCTTTGTTGTGAGGGTAGGTCTGGTCGCCATATGGTCGAGATGGAGGAACTTAAGGATAGGCTGCGTGTACTGCAAAATGAACGTTTTGATGCAAATCGATTACGGTGGCTTGAGGAGGCTCTATGGGGTGATAGGCCGTCGGCATGTGTGTCGAAATTGTAGGAAACGGAGGGAGGAATGATGGTATC
>WNWK01058525.1:0-10426 GCA_009830355.1 Cherax destructor | reverse complement strand
CAGCAAGCATGTGTGAGCTGAGATAGAGTGAATGGAGACAAGGTTTTTGGGACATGACGTTGGATGTGAGCAGGGTAACATTGTGTAAGGGACAGGAAAAGTTAATTGATTTAGTTGGACTTGAGCCCGGGGAAAGGGGGCCAATGCCTGCACTTTAAAGGAGGGGTTAGATAGACAGGGGGGAGGATTTTCCTGTCGATTGAGCCCTTTTCAAAGACAGTGATTATGTATGAGTGTGGTGAAAGGTTGAATGGTGATGAGTTTTTTTTTTTTTTTTTTTTGGGGGTCACCCTCCTCGGTGGAGGGGGCCATTTTAAAAAAAAAAAAAAAATAATAATAATAATAATGGGGGGTTTAAAACCCGGGGGGGTCCACTGATACATATACACACAAAATACGTAATTTTTTTTTTTTTTTTTTTTTTCAAAAGTCGGCCTCTCCCACCAAGGGGGGGGTGCCCAAAAAGAAAGAAAATACTTTCATCATCATTCAACACTTTCACCACACTCAATAATCACTGTCTTTGAGAGGGCCAGATACCAGCTGAGAATAGTTCCTCCCAGCTGTCACTATCCCAGACCCCCCTTTAAAGTGCAGGCATTGTATTCCCATTTCCAGGACTCAAGTCCAACTAAATCAATTAACTGGTTTCCTGAATCCCTTCACAAAATGTTACCCTCCACACCCAACACCGGGGCCCCCAAAAAACCATTATTCCATTCACTCCTACCAAAAAAGCTCACACATGCTTGCAAAAGTCCAAGCCCTCGCCCACAATATCTTTCCCCTTCCTCCAACCTTTCGGGACGACCCCTCCCCCGCCTTCCTTCTAAGATTTAACGCCTCCAAGTCATTCTTTTTGATCCATTCTCTAAATGACCAAACCACCTCAACAACCCCCCCAGCCCTCTGACAAATACTTTTAGTAACTCACACCTCCAATTTTCCCCACATTCCAAATTTTTTTTCATTATTTACACCACACACCCCCTAGAGGGGACATCTCCACTGCCTCCACCCCTCCTCGCTGCAGCATTTGCAGCCCATGATTCACACCCATATAAGATGTTGGACCACTATTTTTCGCTTCCCCCTTTTTTGCCTCCATGGATAACTTTTTTTGTCTCCACAGATCCCCCAAAGCACCACTCACCTTTTTTCTTCATCAATTTAGGTTAACCTCATCCTTCATAAACCCATCCGCTGACACCAACCCCAAATACAGTGGTCCCCGAGATCGAAAAACCACCCAGAAGCCTGCTCAAGCCCAACCAACAATTTCCCTTTTTAAAAAAACACGAGGTTAGTCTTTTCAGACCCCAAAATACACTTCCACAAGCCCCAAATATTATACTTACAAAATTTTATGATTTGGTAAGAATGGGGGCCACTGTATCTGAAAACATTTACTTTTCCATAACCCTCCAATGTGATATCCAATTTTTTTATTTAAATCGTTTTTTACCCCATCACCTTACCCTTTTCTATGTTACTTTCAACTTTCTACCTTTGAAACCCTCCCAAACTCATCCACTAACCTTAACCTTTTAGAATTCCCATAAGCACAGTATCATCAGCAAAAGTAACTGTGTCAACTATTTTCACATACATACATAACATAAATCTTAATTTACCCCCCTTACATCCACCCAGTATCATACTTTTCCCCCCCTTGGGAAATTAAATTCAGGTTTGCTCCCCGGCTCTCCCATACCCAAAGGCTCCATTCTATGAATTTGGATTTCCTTGAACACTTTTCACATTCTTGTGCCACTGCAGTGTACATTGACAGTTTCAGATCCCCGGTGGGGAAGGGGGCATATTGTACCAGAGTCAGCCAGCATTTTACAGGAGAGTTATATGCAATTCTCTCTACTATCATACACCACTTCATCCATTATTTTTCCAGACTCCCAAAGTGCATTACAATCTATTGAGAAATTTGACTTGCCATTTTCCATTCACTTCATATGAACATTGATTAGGGACTTTTAGCAAGTACAAAGAATTAATTTCTTGCCAGTCCCTGACCCTGATGTAGGGAAGTGAACTGAGTAGATTTCCCTTTTTTATCCACTATTTAAAATCCCAGTCCCCCACAAGGAGGTCCTCTGGCCATATTTTTTAATTTGTATTGGTCAGGGGGAAATGCTTAATTGATCAAAAAAGAACACACACATCCCAAGACATTTCAAACATGCACTTCTGTTCAGCTATTGATCCATCCTGTCTATCAAGAGAGCATGCTAAATTTACTTATCAATATCTGCAATGCCCAACTTTTTTTACTTTAATGACCCATTGAAAGTCTTCCCCCCAAAAAAGACTTACCTTTGACTTTTTTAAATCATCTAATCTGTTGCACCAGTTTTCAACATTTTTTTACATGCACTAATTGCCAACTCTGTTAACCCTTTTCTTTAAATCACTGTGCGTTATATCCCCATAAGGGTTTAGCACTTATTTTTAATATCTAAAAGAACCAAGGGTCTGCAACCTGTTGATGAATTGATAGCCATATTTTAAACCATCTTTGGTTTTACAGAGTCCTAAAAAAAAAAACTTTCTACTTTGTGGCAAATCTCAAAAAAAAAAAAAGGTATAAAAAATTAGTAGTACAAAAGAAAGCCCCGATAACTGAAATTGACCCAAAAGAACTGCCTGTACTGTAACCATTAATTTAGGCTAAGATTATTGAAAATAAATTTTTTTTTTTACATGGTTTTTCTCAAATTGTGATTTAAAAATTTGATAAATTTTTTTAAAAATAATTTTTATAGATATATTTGTGATTGAATGCTCAAGAATCATTTTTCTCCCACTTTTTCCTGGGGGGTTTTCACGACCATATGCATCTGCCATTCTTTTTTTTTTTTGCAGTTTTTTTTGGGCCCGGGTAAAAGGGGTGCCCAGGGCCTGGGGGGCTCCCCCCCCCTTTTCCGTCCGGGAACATGTTCTTCCCCAGTTCTTTTGTATGCCAGAACCAGAGAAAACCACAAGTGTGAAGTGTGTGTGTGTGTGTTTGGGGGCCTGTTTGTTTGTGAGTGGAAGCAAGCACAGATATTAAGAGTATTATACTGTCATTTATAATTGTGATACCCATGATTTACGATTTTTATTTTTTGTGATTTGTAAAATATTATTATAGGGAACTAGTGTATATATGAGTTTTTCCGAGAAATTTTTTGATATTTTGAATGATTCCCTTAAATATGGAGGGGAAGGGGGTTTTTTTAAAGCTGTAGGAAATGTCAGGATATACAGTAAAGAAGAATGCCTTAATAAAAAAAAAATCCAACATTAAATCAATTTTTAATGCGGGGTTCCCACATGTTACTCTTTTTTGTTAATTATACAAGATTTTTGGCTGTTTATAAAATATCTAAATTATGAAAGGGTTCATTGATTTAATATACATCAGTGCTATTACATTGTGTATGTAAGCTCATGTTTTAAAATCACCATTTAATATACTAAGAAAACTTCAAACAAAAGTTTTTTCGAAATTAACGGAAAGGGTATGAGGCAGTAGCTTAAGAATTATTTTTTTTTTAATGAGTATGTATTTTGGGTTTGGATCCAAAATAATTTAGTTCATTCATTAGTTGAAAAAAGAATGTCCACGTGTTTAAGAAATTCCCCTTTTTTCCCAAAAATTTTTTTTTTTGGGAGTTTTTAACACACTTGTAATATTTTGCATACACACACCACAAAACATATATATACAGTATTTTTTTTCTATTTTCATTAGTAGCATTTGTATGAAAGTTTGTGTAATGTATGAGACATGATCTGCCATAAGGGGAAAAAATTTAATTTTCCCTTTTCATCAAGTCAAAAAAAGGGGTTATTTTTTTCATTCATTCCATTTCTATGATTATTGTTAAAAAATTTGTAACTGTTAAATATCAGACTCTTTTTTTCCCACATTTTTTTTTTTTTTTTTAGATTTGTCCCCCACTATTTTTTTAAATTTCTAAAAAAAAACGGGGGGGAAGCCGAAATTTCATTTTTTTTTTGAACAAATGGAAGGTTATTTTTCCCTTTTTGCATCAGGTGGTGCTGAGCCTGGGAGATCATTAAATCTAGTGATAGTAATATTTAATTTGGGGAAAAATTTCTGTATTTTAGATTGCTACATGTTTTTTAGCATTACTCCTTGGTTTTTGAAAGACACCACATACTATATATCTTTTTGACTTTTAACCTTTTCATCTTTTTTTTATGCTAAAAAAAAATTGGGTTTAATTATTAAATCAGTAAAAACTCTCCAGTTTCCCAAACAGTAATAAATGCATATTAATAAAAATTTTAAGTAAAAAAAAAAATATATATAATCCCCTTACCAAATGAATCATAAGATGGTTAATTTTTCAGTTTATCCCTGAAACATCATTCTTTTTAATTGGTCAGAGAATGTTTTAGTTTTTTTATCAAAAATCTCAAGTCAAATTTGATAGAATTGTATTTCCAAGAATAAATTAATTGTTTTGACAAATACAGTGTATCATTTAACCTTTTTTTTTTTTTTTGGAAGAGTTTTTGCCATGCATTGTCTTGATTGTAAATGCCCAGGGGGGAAAATATCAAAATAGTGTCCTATTTGGTACTTTTTTCACATTCCATATTATTTTTGGTGAGCCATTTTTTTTGGGTCATAAGATTACGCCTATGGATCCAAGGGTCACATTGGGGGGTCTTTCATTCCAGGAGGCCCAAATTTGAGAGGAAAGTTTTTTCCCTGTGTGTCCACCCCCGGCCGAAAACCTTTTTTGGGATGGGACAACATTCTTTTGTTTAGGGGGATACAGCGGGGTTTTTTTGTGACTTATCTGGAATGTCAAGGGAAAAGTAACAATAATAACTCCCCTTTAGGACTCCAAAAAAGTCATCAGCTCATGAAGAGAGGGGCAAGAAGAAGCTGCCCTATGTTGCTGTATGGGGGGGATCCAGACTGAGGTATGCTGACAAAATTCTTATTGTGAATGGGGGGCCCTTTTAGTGAATGGCCCCACACAGGTTTATCATTTTTTAGTACTTAAAAATCATGTTGGCCCTGCTTTCCCCTCATCACTAGGTAGGTAGTAAATTTTTGACTAATACATTATATGGACTATATGGAAAGTAGCAAAGATGCATTCTTAGATGCTCACCCAGTGAGCATCATTGTTGCAGTGGTACGAATTAAGAATAGCAATAATATAATATACAAATAATAAGTTAGTTATCTAGGAATTCTGACAGAAAATCAGATTTTATTTTGTATTTACTATAAATCATAATATTTTACATATTCATTTCAATTTAATATTTTGGTTGGATGGGAAAAACAAGGGAATTTGGTGTATTATTGCAATTCCTTTGCAGCTCTATGATGTTTGCTGTTGCTGGGTCTGGTGGTTTTGTTCTCCCTGGTCATAAATGCATGGATGACTCTGCCCACACCAGCAAGCTGAGATGGTAGTGTTCTAACATTGAGCATGTTTTTTAAAAATGTAACTGAGGTGAAGGGAAGTCTGCTCCTAAGAAAAAAGGTGGTGAAATTAAGAACAAGTGGAGTTTTAAGATGTGATGACTAAGAGGCAGTTACTGTTTTCAGATACCCTGTAAGTAAGTAAGTGTTTTTCAGGTATACACAAATACATTTACAACATTATCAAATAAGCATATGTGAGAAAAACTCAGGATAATACTAGTGCATTACATAAGGAAATAGGACTAAGATTTGAAAGTGTAAAACCAGTTCAGCAGGTACTAAATTTATCATTGTCATCACCATTGCTACAAACAAACATTATCATCAAAGGGGTTACTATAAGCCAATATCTCAATATAATTTATTACTTATTTTTTAACACGCCATATTACAGGGTTCCCATGCACAAAATGCATGCTAAAGGGATAACTGGCAAGTGGGCAGATATCTTCAACTTTCTAACCAAAACAAGAGAAAGGGCACAGTTAAATTGGAAGTGCCATAGTGAAGAGCTCTGTTCCACAAGGCCGTACTTACCCCTGCTGTTCCTCATCTTCATCAGAATAGATATGTAAACCATAGCACTGTGTTATCCTTTGCAGACGTACTAGGATCTGCATGAGACTGTCATCTATTGAGGACCCGTTAACCCAAGAAGATAACAGTGGTACCTCGTTAAAATTTTTCTGCCCAGAATGCTGTTAAGGGCCAACAAACAATTTATCCCCTAAGGAATGATGTAAATAGACTAGTCCTTTTAACCCCCAAAAACACTTACAAAAGCATTTAAAAAATTAAATTCATAAAAGGGAAATTTGGGGCCATCGTTAACCGAGGTACCATCAATCAAGGTTTTCCAATGGGCAATGGAGAACAATATCATGTTCAGTGAAGACAAATTTCAACACTCCATTATGGAAAACGGAAAAATAATAGTTAGAAGTAAGTACAGTGGACCCCCCGGTCTTCTCCATTTTTCGTAACAGAATGCTGTTCAGTGGCATTCAACCGAAATTATCCTTAAGAAATAATGTAAAGTATACTAGTCCTTTAGATCCCCAAAACTACACTTATAAAAGCATTTAAAAAAATAAACTTACACGTGTTTAAGAGCAACCCCGGGGTCCACTGTAAAACGATCAAACCTAATCACACAAGAGGGAAAAGTAATGTGTCGACCTGGGAGTGGTAATGTCTGAGGTCTCCCCCTCAGATCACAACAATACACTATCACATCTGTGAGGAAATGATAGGAGGAAATGAGCAATCAAAACGATGCCAAGCCAAAATGATCCTTTTAAATCACTTGTTCTTTAGGCTGGAATACTGCTGACATTAACGCTCCATTCAAGGGAGGGGAAATCACAGATCAGAGAATTTTGAGAGCCTTTACTGCACATATAAGTTCTGTCAAACACCAACTACTGGGAACGCTTGGAAGCATTTAACTTGACATGGAGTGAAAGCGAGAGAGACATCATAATCTACACCTGAAAAATCAGAGGGATGGTCCCCAATCTCACACCAGAATGCCCTTTGAAAGTAAAAGATCTGGCATACCTTTGATATACCTTTGAAGAGTTTCAGAAACATTTTGAGCCCGCCATCCAGGCTGTCTGGTGCTTGCCGGTCAACCAGGCTGTTGCTGGGAGGCCCCTGCCCCACATATCCATCCAGCCTGGTGATCTGGCACCTGGTGAAGATATTTGTCCAGTTTCCCTAAGGCTTTACACTGGTTCCAGCTATTTATATCTTCTGGAAGATGTTGAATAGTCTGGGACCCCGATGTTTAAAACAGTGTCCCGTATTTCCCCCACCACCTGCTCCTCACTGGGTTTATTTTACCTTTCTCCCATATCTCACCCAGATGTTGTTACAGGTGCAGATTTGGGACCAGGCCCTCAAGTATTTCCATGATATATTATCATGTACTTCCTCCGCCCTAATGAGTTGTTCAAGACTTGAAGGCTTCCAAAATTTGATGTTTCAATGGCTCAATGTGAGCCGAAACATCTCTGGATTTGTTCCAGCTCGTTATTTCTCCTGCCCTGGGGCCAGCACTGAGCAGTATTCTATGAGGGAGACTAGCGATTTGAATAGTGTACATCGGCATTATTTTGTTTTGAAAGTTCTCAATACCCACCCCCATCTTCCCTTTGGATCTTTCCTTTAGGCTTTAAACGACAGATCAGCAGACATAATTTTTCCCCAAGTCCTTTACGTTTTCCCTTTTTTGTTCAGGGACCTCTTGCGTTTTGTATATAGTGTTCCTTTGATTCTTCATTTTTCCATACCTAAGTGAAATTTACCATTGAACGTCATTTGTTCCCACTGCCCATTGGAAGACCCTGCTTATGTCCTCCTGTAATTTTTCAGTGTCCTCTACCGAGTGACTTTCTTTGCTTATTTTAGTGTCATCTGCAAAATGATGATAAAAGTGTGCTTGTTTTATCTATGTTCATGAGGATGAGAAACAGCAGAGGTCCCAGGACAGTGCCGGGGCACTGAGTTTTTGACTCGCTGAGCTGGATCTTGCCCTGTTCACTACTATTTTGTGTTCTTTGTTAGGAACTCAAAATCCATCTGCCTACCTTCCCCCGTAATGCCTATGGCCCTCATTTTGTGCGCTATCACTCCATGATCGCATTTGTCAAACGCCTTGAAAAAATCGTAAATCACATCTGCTTTGGGTCGTCCCCCCCAATGCCTCCGTAATTCTGTCATAATGGTTCACAGCTGTGACAGGCATGATCGACCCGCCTAAAGCCATGCTGGTTCGGTTATGTTGGTTGTGCTGGTCCATGAACTTTGTAATCTGCCGTCTCACTCTTTCAAAGATTTTTGATGAGAAGTGAGGCTACTGGTCTGTAATTTTTAGCTAGTGCTCTACTACCTTTATAAAAGGACCCATGTCTGCACTCTTTAAGGCCTCTGGAATTTCACCTAGATCTAAGCTCTTTCTCCACAGAATACTAAGGGCTCAATTATTTACTGCTTTATAAAAAAGACCATGAATCTGGTCCAGGTGCTGAGGAGGGGGCTTTGGGCCCATTTCTTTTCAAATCTATGGATTTGACTAAGTCGGTTAGGTGGTCTGAAAGCCTTCTTTCTGGGAAAATATTTTATTTTCTACCTTGCTGTCATTTAGTGGGTTGCTGAACACTGACTCATATTTTTAGAACATCATTTCCTGTTCATCGTCCGATAAGGTCTCCTCTAAAATGGTCCAATTTAAGGTTGTGGGTGGGGAGTAACAACCCCCAATGAAAAGAGGGACCATTATAATAAAACAAATAACCAGGACCCAAGACTGTTCAACAACCCCCACCAAAGACACCTAGCTGCCTTCGGGGAGCGGGGCAGGTAATACGGAAAATCAGTGCCGGATCACCGCTGGGGGGTTCGTCATTGGACTACCCGGGGGCCAGCAGTAACAGCCTGTTTATCGGCCCTGATTCCCCTTGGTGCCTGGTCATGGACCGTGGGGACATTATCCCGAATACCCTCCCCGAACCCAGGTATGCAGATAATTGTGTGTGTATATACATTGTATGCAAACAGTTTAGTTTATAAAACATTGAAGATTATTTTACTTTGATGTCAATGGGTTTATGGCCTGCTTTAACTTTAGCACATCTGCCATGGGGCCCGAGGAATCCACTGGTATGGAAAGTTCCAACTAGGGTTTCTCATACAGTGGTTTAAATCCTCCCACCATGAAGGCAGCGTCACTGAGGGACAGAGAAGAATGATTAAGAAATGCAGTGGGGGAAAAAAGTAAACAAGGATTTTGAGAAACTAAATAAAATTTATGAAACTTCCTGGGAAAATTTCACAGTCTTTGAAACCAGTACGTAGTAAAGTAGTACCCGTACCGCCATAATTCATTCCAGAAGGCTGTTCGAGTGCTGTTACCAATGAATTTGTTCCCAAAAGAAATAATGTAAAAGATTAGTCCATTTCAGACCCCCAAAAAACACTTGCAAAAGCACTTAAATAATACACTTTTCATAATTGTTCCCAGTTGGCTGTTAAAATCCGGACCACTGTATTTTGCTGATTTGCTGTTGTGTGATGCATCAGCATTCAGTCATGATATTGTTAAAATACTGTATAGTGCTTTAAAAGGACAGGTGCCATTGAAATTTTAATCCTCAGTTCTGTAATAGCATCTTGGGCAAATCACTTCCCAGTTCTTTATAAAGAAGGGAAAAGTTAATTTATTTTGGGAAAGAGTATAGATTTATAACAAGCCAAAAAATACTGTATGTGTAGTATATGTAAATTAAGAATTAAAGAAATCAGTTCACATAAATTTAACGTCACATTTCTTTGATATATAAATGTCAAGTTAAGCAACCCTAAGGGTCTTAGTATTGCCGCTTTGTAAAGAAAATAAATAAAAAATAAATACAGCCTCCTCACTTAGCAACGATTTTTTATCGAGACTCGGACTTATGACAGACTTTCTGACCAGTATGCATACCAAATAATGTACAGTGGACCCCGGAAATAGGCTGGTCTGGTTATCGGCCGGGCCCCCTTTTCGATCGCTTTTCCCCAATTTTTGCCAGATTATGCCCTGTCCCAGACCTGTCCGCCTGCCCTGCGCTTTGCCTCACCGCATGTCTTGAGCCAGTCTAGCTTGATCACAATAAATTCATTGTGTTTAGTGTTTTTTTATTGATTGTGACTGTGAAAAAAGCCACCATGGGCCCAAAGAAACCCTTTATAGTGGCACCCCTTGGTAAAGAAAGTGACAAACACGAAGAATTGAATAAAGAAATTGTAGCAAAGCCAAAGGGGGAGGATGAGGGGGGAATCCTTCATGATTCTCCATATGTAATTCTAAAGCAGCACAAGTCGATAAAGTCTATAGCACCAGCCAGCATAAAGGACATTAAGGAATAGTTGTTTAACGATAGAAAATGACGAACGAAACTTAACTCC
>WNWK01058523.1:0-10427 GCA_009830355.1 Cherax destructor | reverse complement strand
GAGAGCACTTACCCCATTTCTAAGCCAGCTAAAGCGGTCTATGAGCGCCCACAAGGGTCGACTAACCAAGGCATGTAGGGAGTGCCGTGCTGTCAGAGAAAACCCAGATGCAGATTGCGAGGATCTAGAAAGGTGTTTAGAGCTTTTAGAGGGAAGGCTAAAGGCTTTGGGAGACAGCCTATCTTCGTTACGAGACAGAAGCCTATGAGACAGAGGAACCTGAAGATGTTGTCGAGACAGCTCGGGAGGAATGTGATGATCAGAGGGCCGAATGTCTAACAGAGTGGGGACTCTGCAAAAAGTTAAAGAAAATATTGAAGGCTAATACAGCAAGGTCAACAAATAATAATACAGGGCACACACGTCAGCACAGTCCCCTTAGAGTGTTACCCAGATTACCTACATTAAATTTACCAACATTTGATGGAACCTTGACAGAGTACATTGCTTTCTGGGATCAGTTTAAATCACAGATAGATGACAGGGATGATTTGTCAGATGCCACCAAACTACAGTACTTACGTTCACAGCTCAAGGGTAAAGCCCTGGACTTGGTCCGGCATTACCAAACCACTGACATTAATTATCAACATGCCAAGGATCAACTAAAGAATACGTATGGCAATACAGAGTAGAACATGATTACGCGGGTTATACGGTGCCTGAGGTAACCTCAGTATTGGGGGTGGAATGGGAAATTGGGGAAGACAGACTTAGGGTGAAAAGGAAACCCGACGGGGACGGGAAGCTGACCAGAAGGTCCCTGTTAAGTAAAGTCCAGACTGCCTTTGACCCACTGGGTCTGTTGACACCCATTACTATTCGTGGGAGAATGCTAGTACAGCAGACCTGGGAGCTGAACCTGGGTTGGGACGACACACTGCCAGAGATCATCTGTCAGGAGTGGGATCTAGTCAGCAAAGATTTAGCAGAGCTACACGATTTCGCGTTTCCTAGGTCCCTCGGGTGTACTGGACAAGATTATGACCTACATGTCTTCTGTGATGCCTCCTCCCGGGCGTATGGCGCCGTAGCATACTTGGTGGCTGGGAGCCAGGTTAATCTGGCCACCAGCCGGGCAAGGGTAACACCCTTAAAGGAGTGTTCAATACCAAAGCTAGAGCTCACAGCGATGTTGCTGGGAGCAAGACTGGGGAAATATGTGAAAGAAGTGTTAAGTAACCTGAAGGTGATCCACACTTATATATGGACCGACTCGGAGGTAGCCTTACAGTGGGTACAGAATGACAGGTCCAAACTCCCCTATGTCAGGAACCGGGTGAAGAAGATACGGGAGCTACAGACAGTATCCACTATTTTACATGTATCTACCGATCAAAATCCGGCTGACCTGATCAGTAGAGGGGTGACACACAAAAAACTGAGTAAAAGCGAGATTTGGTTTAAAGGCCCAGACTGGTTACCAGCGAAAGAGCGCTGGCCAGAGCAGAAATTCGGTGAGGCAACCAGCAGCATAGTACATTTCGTGGGGGAGTCAGGCACTGACCTGCTAGACCCCAAACGTTACTCCTCGTGGAGGAAGCTAATGGGAGTCACCGAAATGGTGTTTCAATTTGTGAGAAAGCTGATTGACAAGGTAAATAGAGGCCGGCAGTTGTCGCTTGTAGGTCCCAGAGAGTACTGGATACAGCAGTACCAGAAGGAGAGGTTTCCAGGAGTTCTGGAGGTACTAGCTGCAGGGCAACCAGATACGACATCAGGTCTAGTACCCGACTGCAACTCAGGGAGCGGTAAACTGGTCCACTCCTTTGGGATTATTCTTGGATCATGCTGGTCTGATAAGATGCAGGGTAAGACTACACAATGCTGAGCTCAGTTATGGGAGCAAACATCCCGTGTTACTGGGAAACGATGGGTGGTTGTCAGAGTTGGTGATACTTGATGCTCATCAGAGAACCATGCATGGAGGGTTTGGAGAGACACTCACCTGCCTTCGTCAGAATTACTGGGTGCTGAAGGGCCGAGCCGCAGTCAAAGGGGTGATAAGGAAGTGCACGGTCTGTCGGCGGTATGATGGGAGGACTCTATCCTACCCGGGACCACCCCCACTGCCTCAGGAACGGGTGCAGAGTGACAGACCCTTTGAGACTGTGGGAATAGATTACACAGGGCTATCATACTGACAAACCCGGGAGGGGAGAGTGTAGACCCACAGAAGGTATATCTGTCTGTTTACTTGTGCAACTACCCGAGCCGTACATTTGGAGCTGGCGGAAGATATGTCTACCGAGACTTTCGTGAAGTTGTTCAGGAGATTTACAGCTCGGTTCTCTTGTCCACGATTGATTATATCAGACAACGGCACAAGCTTCAAAGCGGCCAGCAAAGTCTTTAAGAATCTTTTGGACAACGGAGAGGTACGAGAATACCTGAAGAAGATAGAGTGTGAGTGGAAGTTCATAATTCCCAGAGCACCCTGGCAAGGGGGCTTCTACGAACGTATGGTGGGTACGGTTAAAAGATGTCTCCGCAAGGTCTTACACAGCAAGAGGGTGACCACGGATGAGTTGCGAACGATTTTGGCCGAGATAGAAGCGAGAGTCAATAATAGACCCTTAACCTATGTACAAAATGGTATTGACGAGGAGGAGCTCTCCCCCCCAATCACATGTTATTTGGGAGGAGGATCGAGCCCTTCCCTGCAATTTTGAGCCAGTCTTCTAGGGAGCAGGACTATTGTGGGCCCGAAGGACCCCCATCAATGAGGAACTACACAAGAGTCACAATAAGTTAGTGAAGGTTCTAGACAAATGGAACCAGGTATGGCGTAATGATTATTTGACAGCTCTGGGGAACATTTTTATGGGGCAGACCCTGAGGGGAACAAGGTGACGGTGAGCCAAGGGGACCTGGTGCTAGTTGAAGATGAAGCACCTAGGGCATACTGGTCTCTTGGCTTGGTGGTATCAACCCACCCAGATAAGGCAGGACAGCTGAGGATGGTGAAGGTGAGAGTAAATGGTGCTGAGACCATAAGACCCATCAACAAGCTGTTGCCTCTGAGGTCCACACAGTGAGGCCTGGACAGGAGAAGTTAGACCAAAGTCTACCCAACCAGAGTGTCCGGACAACCCGTCGAACGGCACTCGAGTCCAGAGCTCACTGGGAGGGCTTGCGGGAGGCGGATTTGATATAGACTAACCTTTACCTTCGCTGGCGGGAGGATGTGGAAACTTTTTTAGTCACTAAAAGTTCCACAGGGTAAGTGAGCCGTTAGGAGCCTTAAACATACCGGGGATCGGCCCTCGGAGTTTATAAACCCACACACCCAACAAAACATACGCACACTCCAGCTGATGAAGGTGACTATTGTGTATATTTTAATTGATAGATTTATCCACCTAGGAACACCTAGGCAAGTTTGTACAGCTAGAGACTAATAGTAGGATTATTAAGGCAACGTTAGGTATTAATAGTGTAGCTCTAGCACCCTAATATAGGTAGTTATAGGCCTGAATAGACAAGCATTAGATTATGTTAGCTAACGAGAACTGGCAGCTCTACACTTGAATCTAGGCGGGTAAGAGCACCAGTTCCTTCTTACCAGACCAGACTCCACACGGAGAAGACATGCTGTGATACAACAGCATCCCCACGTGACCCAACATCTGTCCTGGGGCCACGGAGGAGATCCTGAAGTACCGTGGACATCTGCCTCCATCCAGACCCTGTTACAGTAAGACTAGGCTTTCTTTCTCTCAGTATCTGGCCAGTTTTCTGGGGGAAACGTTAGTGAGTTATCTGTGGGTCCTAGGCGGACGGACGACTTTGTGTTGGTATGTACCAGCGTCGTCTCTTAAGTTCAAGTCTGGAAGCTAGTGTTACTTACTGTATATATTGCTCAAGGGATACCCAAGGAACCAGGGAACTCTGAGGTGCAGGCAGGACACTAATTACACCATCCTTTGCAGACAAAGTTTCTCCACTGCACATGGTGTTAGGAGGGGTTATATATAAGGAAGACCAGGACACATAGCCACCCGTTTCTTTCAAGTAAGTAAACCCCATTCCAGTATTGTGTATGCAGTGTGGGGTTCCCCTTACTGCAATTAGCTAGAAATTTGTACCATAGCCACTTGTAAGTCTGAGAGAAATGTCTCAGAGTGTCGGTGTTGTAAGGGGTTGGGAGCAGTAGGAGGATTGAATACTATGTTTGTTTGGTTCAGTCATTTATAATTGTGTTGTTATTGTTGTTGTTGTTATGGAGCAGCTTTGGAGAGTACATTGTTATGGTTACTCAGCGTTTCAATAACCTACAACCACTACAGTGGCGACGAGGATGGGATCATCAGAGCCAAGGATAGTGGGCCAATGTGGCCTGAAGTAGTAGGGATATTGCCAGCCGAGGACATTGCAGCAGAACGGTGATAAAGCAGCAACAAGTGGCAGCATGGCAGCACAAGGAAAGTTGGAACCTTTCGACCCACGTAAGATTTCTTTGGAGCTCTGGCTAAGCTTGTTGGAAGCCAATTTCGCTCACTTAGGAATTAAAGAGCAAGATAACAAGAGAAATTTCTTGCTAGTGTCCCTGGGATCAGAAACTTACAGTGTTTTAGGTAATGTGTGTGCACCAGATTTACCACACACGAAGCGTTACGACGACTTGGTAGCGGCACTGAAAAGTTATTATGCAGTGAAACCAGCCTACCACCGCAGTTTGTTGGCTTTTCAGCAGAGGAAGAAACGACAGGGTGAGTCCTTGCATGAATTATATACAGATTTAAAAGCATTGGCTGTGAACTGTACCTTTGGGGACAATTTGACTCCAGAGTGAGGGACCAGTTGTTTATGGTGGTGGGTGAAGATATTTTCCTCACCTAGTTGCAGAAAATTTGGTTTGCAAAGTGTATCTGCAAAACTATTTGACAAACTTTTGAACTTGGAACAGGCATTTGTTACAGATCAGAACTCTGCTCCTGCGGTACAAGTGATTAATGCTGTGAAATGTAAACATTGTGGGTTCCAGCACAGTAGTAGTATTTGTAGGTTTAAAGACTTTTTCTGTAATAAGTGTCATAAGAAAGGCCACTTGAGAAGAGTGTGTAGAGAGAAATCGTCAAAAAAGTGTCTCCTAAGGCTGTATCAAATTCGAGTATTGACAAAAACAGGACAGCAAGGACACAGCAGTCACCTAGATATCCTAGAACAAAGTCAATTAAGGTGCTGGATGGCTGTGATAGTTCAGAGGATGAGGAAGTGATGAGCTTATATGCCTTAGAGGATAGAGTGTTTTCCATGAAGGCAGAGAAATATGGGTTTATCATTAACAATCAACAGGTACCTTTTGAGATTGACAGTGGGGCGTCCATCTCGACTTTATCCAAAGACTGGGTAGAGGCAGTAAAGGGGCACATTGAGCCATGTTCTAGGAGGGTAAATGCATATGATAATTGGAAAATAAGCCTTCTGGGACAGGTGGTTTTGCCGGTAAGATATAATAACTTAGAGGTGTCACAAGTGTTTTATGTAGTGAAATCCCATAATAGTAACTTGTGTGGGAAAGACCTCATGAAAAAGGTAGGGATTTACCTTGCTGGATTGGATGAATCTACCAAAATTAACAAACTAGACAGTGCTGAAGAAATGTTAGATAATTTTAGGGTAGATTCTAGTAAACCTATCTCCAGCTTTGTGGCCAAAATTCATGTGAAAAGTGATGCTGTTCCTAAGTTTGTGAAAGCACGGCCAGTACCATTTTTTCACAAAGAGATGATTGAGAAAGAATTAGAAAATTAGTGCAGAAAGGCATTATTGAGCCTATTTCGCATAGTGAATGGTCTGTACCTATTGTCCCAGTATTAAAGGCTGACTCTAAGTCTATGAGAATATGTGGGGATTTTAAATATGTAAATCAAAACATTCATTGTGAAAGATATCCTTTACCCAGGATTGAGGAATTATTGTCTGTAGTGGGTAAAGGTAAAATATTTACAAAATTAGATTTGAAGGATGCTTATTTACAGATACCTGTAGATGAGAGGAGCCAATATCTTTTAGTAATTAATACCCACAGGGACTTTTTAAATATAAGAGATTACCATTTGGAATTTCCTCATCTCCTGGTATTTTCCAGAAATTTATTTCCCAATTGTTTGTTAACCTGGATGGGGTTGCATCCTATTTAGATGATATCATAATATGTGGTGCCACAGAAGTTGAGCATGATGTCAGACTAAGGCAGGTGTTGAGTATTTTACAAGAGCATAATGTAGTACTGAATAAGGATAAGTCAGTGTTGAAAGCCAGATCTATTGCATATCTGGGGTATGAGATTTCTGGGGCAGGTATTAAACCTCCTTCTCAGAAGGTGGAGGCTCTTGTGAATTTACCTTCACCTACGTCTGTAGGAGAAGTTCAGTCTTTTGGGGATGGTAACTTACTATTGTAAGTTTATTAAGAATTTTTCTTTAATTTTGGCACCACTATGATTTGTTAAAAAAGAGGCTACATTTGAGTGGTCTTCAGTGGAAGAGGAAGCTGTTCAAAGGATTAAAAAACAATTGGAGTGTTCAGCTTTGTTGACTAATTTTACGGGAGAGCATCCATTAATAATTGAGGTTGATGCTTCTTCTGTGGGTGTTGGATTTTGTTAATCCAGGTAGTAAATGGCCAGGAAAACCCCCGTGTATTTTGTAGTAAGAAACTTTCTCCGGCAGAAACAGAATTATTCTCAACTTGATAAAGAAGGTCAGCTTTGGTGTATGCTGTTAAGAAATTCAGATATTTTTTGCTTTGGAGAAAGTTTGTTGCTCGCACAGATCATAAACCATTGTTAGGGTTGTTTGGTAAAGGGAAACATTCCAGTAAATGCAAATGCCAGAATTCAGCGTTGGGCTCTGTTATTAGCTCAGTATGATTATGAATTGTCATTCAAGGCTGGTAAGGAAAATGTTATTGCAGATGCATTTAGTAGATTACCTATTGAAGATCACAGCTTAGAATCAGGTATACCTTCGAATATGTGAGATTAGTAGAGTTCCTCGATTTCAAACACTTATCATTTGACAAAATCAAAGAGGAAACTGGGATAGATGCTGTATTATCCCAAGTAGTAAATAATGTTAAATATGGATGGTAAAAACAGTGTATTTTTATCTGATTATAATTCAGTCAAATCAGATCTGACTGTTCATGATAATGTATTATTGTATAGAAATAGAGTGGTAGTGCCTGTAAAATTGAGATGTAAGGTATTGGAGCATCTGCATATAGGTCATAATGGTATCAATGCATGAAAGCAGAAGCAGGCAGTGGTCTGGTGGCCAAAGATGGACCAAGATATTGCAGAAGTGACAAAGAGTTGTCCCATTTGTTTTCAGAATTTTAAGCCAAATTTATCTCCTGTCCTATCTTGGCCCAGCACTGGGACACCATGGTCTAGAGTGCATATAGATTATGCAGGTCCTGTTGAGGGCAAATATTTTGTAATTGTGGATTCCTTTTCAAAATTCTTAGATGTCAAGTAACTAGCTCCATGACATCCACAGTTGCTACTGAGTTACTGAGGAAATCCTTTTGTAATTTTGGGTTACCAGACACAGTTGTGTCAGATAATACTGCTTATTTTGTTCACAAGAGCTGGAAGCCTTCTTTAGTAAGAATAGTATTGAACATGTTACTCCAGCCCCATACCATCCTTCATCAAATGGTCTGGCGGAGAGGGCGGTAAGGTCATTGAAGGAAGGTTTCACAAGTTTACAAAAGGTTCTCTCAATACCAGATTATGTAGGTTCTTATATAACCATAGGAAAACTGTTCATTCCTCCACAAATAAGACACCAGCAGAAATGATGTTTCATAGGAATTTTAAAGTCCCTGTATCGGCTGTCAAATGTCATGTTAAAGAGGACAATTCATTGCCTAACATGCCTGCTGGTGACCTTCAAGGAGTGGTGAAGCATTTTAAAGTTGATGATGCTGTGTATGCAAGGAACTTTGGGAAAGGTGACCCTTGGTTAGAAGGAAAAATTGTGGAGGTATTAGGGGTTAGGAATTATAAAGTGTTAATTAGAGGGTTTGGTAACATGATATGGAAAAGGCATATAGATCAGCTCATGCCAAGGTTTAGGAGTGGAGAACAACCACTGATTCCAACAGTACCGAAGCATAAGGAGTGGTTTAAAGAAACTGCCCACAACAGATAATAATGGTAATAAAACTTAAAGAGCAGGTTAGCATACAGGAAGAACCTCCTGGGAGGTTTGATAAGGAACCAGCCGGGTGAGAGAAGAGGAGGCACCTCAGGACAGTGCAAACCCTCCACTCTCCGGCGTTCCAGCAGAGTTGTCAAACCTCCAGATAGGTTGGATTTATAAGTTGGATGATATAATGTAATTTAGAAAAGGAGGAATGTAAGGGGTTGGGAGCAGTAGGAGGATTGAATACTATGTTTGTTTGGTTCAGTCATTTATAATTGTGTTGTTGTTGTTGTTGTTATGGAGCGGCTTTGGAGAGTACATTGTTATGGTTACTCAGCGTTTCAATAACCTACAACCACTACAGGTGTCAACAGTGCTTGCCCAGAGTGCAACTTACAAGGGGGCAGTCCCAAACAAGTTTCTATAACAATCCTGAGGAAATACGTAATTTGTCCAGCTGAAAAATACGATAAACAAGTGTCGAGTTGTTGTCAGTGAACGATTTCACCAACATAAGTCCGTATATATTCCAGTCATCATAGAAAAAACAGCAGTGTTGTGGTGTAGAAAAAACAAAACAAAACTAAACCCAGTAGAGTGAATCATAAGTGCATGGAAACCCAGGTGTTAAAGCGGGGTGAGGTTTACCAGGGTGCCAGAAGTAAACAGGGTGCCAGAGGTAAACCAGGGTGCCAGAGGTACGGCCGCCGACAGTAGGAGCTGCCAGAAGGACTGGTTTTATCTCCAACACGCAAGTTATACTTTTTGTACCATACCGATCATTATTACTCTGTTTAAATCATCTTCCAGTGGCCTGTCTCGCGAATACAAACAACCCTCAGGATTCATTAAATAAGTGACACTGGATCTCCAGATCCAAGAAATAAGGGAACCATTGACTGGATTCAAACTGGTATCATTGTCGGATTCAATAAGCGGACGGAGTTTTAGGGGACCTTATCAATTTCCCAAACAATAACAAAACTTAGAGATAAGATTGTCCACTTCCACATGCAAATAAAATAGATACGATACAAATAGACGAATCACCACTTCAGGGAACCTATTAGTAGAATATACAGTAAAGCAAACAACAAAAAATCAATCATGAAACCCTGTGTAGTATGCAAACAAACAACCAAACGTTCCTCTGCATGGATTACATGCAACTTTTGTGGTAAATGCTGCCACGCCCCTTGTGTAGGCATTCAAGACTCTACTATCCGAGATATTAAACAAGGCAGGTGTTTTTGGGTATGTTCAAATGAGACTGAACTGTGAAATAAAATCACATCGATATTAAAAGATGACAACACCAAATCGGACTTCATAAAAAACATGACAGCTTTCTATAACAGTTGGGAAAGTAAAAAATCGGGGCCAGATGGTGCTACCTCCCCTGGTACAGATGTTGAAATGATACCCAATATATTTAAGAATGGAGAAATAAATGATGGTGACCTGGAAGAGGGACAGTAGCTCTAGTGAAATAAATGATGGGGAAACAGGTGTAGACAAGGACACACAAAACAGTGGTACAAACTAGCAATACCACGGTAGATAGTAAACAAGGGGATGCCCAAGGAAATACTGAAGATAAATTACCGGAAAAAGTTGAAGACTCCATTGTTAGCACCAGTAACGAAGGCAGACACGAGACAGGAACACACCACCAATGGGGAACACAGTCACAAAAACAGGGCAAACGGAACCAGGCCTATGTGAATACTATGCCTTGGTATCTGCAGGCATGGAAAATCTGGGAAAACAGATGGGTCATGCAATTATGATCACCCCAGAAAATGCCGTGACCATATGAAAACAGGCAAATGCAACTCCCGTCCTGTAAGTTTTTCCACCCTGAAATGTGCCACACATCAATTCAGGAAAGACAGTGCTATAACTTATATTGCCAGGCATACCACCTAAAGGGAAGAGGCGACCAGACCATCCAGACCATGGCAAAATCTGGGTAGCACAGCCACTCCGGAGAGAGAGGTTTTTTAGTGCCAGGAAGGAAAAAAAGCTGGCAGGAAATGACAGAAATTGTACACCAACTGAAAGCATTTCTGGAGTGGAATACAGTCAGTGGCCTCCTCTCCATTACAACAGATATAAGAGCCAGGAAAAAGACCCCCATACCACCAATACCACCAATACCACCAATACCACCAATCCAACTACATTCATCTTTGCTAATATACAGGGTCTAAAGCCAGCAACAAACAACAAGGTACCTTTTATTCGTGGACTGCTTACAGAGTCAAA
>WNWK01058522.1:0-10429 GCA_009830355.1 Cherax destructor | reverse complement strand
TACTAGGATTTATTTCAAGAAGTATAAGCAACAGAATTCCAAAAGTTATTTTACAGCTCTATACATCACTAGTGAGACCTCATTTGGATTATGCAGCTCAGTTTTGGTCTCCTTACTACAGGATGGATATAGATTCATTGGAGAACATACAAAGAAGAATGACTAAAATGATTTACAGTATAAGAAATCTCCCGTATGAAGATAGACTTAGAGCATTGAATCTCCACTCTCTGGAGAGACATAAGAACATAAGAACATAAGAAAGGAGGAACACTGCAGCAGGCCTGTTGGCCCATTCTAGGCAGGTCCATCACATTCCATCCCACTAACAGAATATTTTCAATGCTACCCAAGAAATAAGCTTTGATAATTTTATTTACTCATGTGAAATTCCCACTCAAATCCAACCCCTTTCACTCATGAATTTATCCAACCTAAATTTAAAACTACCCAAGGTCCTTGCTTCAATAACCCTACTAGGCAGACTGTTCCACTCATCAACTACCCTATTTCCAAACCAATACTTTCCTATATCCTTTCTAAATCTAAACTTATCTAACTTGAATCCATTATTGCGGGTTCTCTTGGAGAGATACCCTCAAGACCTTATTTATACCCCTTTGTTAATACTCCATTTTCCACTTGTATACCTCGATCATGTCTCCCTCATTCTACGCCTTACAAGTGAATGTAATTTAAGGGTCTTCAATCTTTCTTCGTAAGGAAGATTTCTAATGCTATGTATTAATTCAGTCATTCTACGCTGAATGCCCTCCAACGAACCCACGTCCACTCCGCAATATGGAGACCAGAACTGAGCTGCGCAATCTAGGTGAGGCCCCACTAATGATGTACAAAGCTGCAATACAACCTCTGGACTTCTGTTGCTAACACCTCTTGATACAAATCCCAGCAACCCACCTGCCCCATTACGCACGCTCAGGCACTGCCTGAGCGTGCGTAATGGGGCAGGTGCACTGCACTTAGCCTTGCTAAAATTAATGTGTTATACTTAACGTTAATTCTACCTACTCTATCTTAAGTCAGTCTAAATTACTGCTATTTACAAAAGCAACTGTCGTTGCTTCATACGCTAAGATCGTAAACTTGAGGTTAATATGTCCCACACCTTAATATGTGCACACCTGAGGTCAATATTTCCCACACTTGAGGTTAAAATATCCTACACCTGAGGTTAAAATATCCCACACCTGACGTTAATGTGTCCCACACCTGAGCTTATTAAACTGCACAAGTGGAACATAGCAGCAATAAAGTCCAGCAATTTAACTGACAAATTGACTCGTCGAGGTAAGAGGTTTCGAGCCGTGAGTTATCACACCCAGGAGCTAGAGCATCTTACTCCATCAGCTGAGTCCTTGTATGCAGAGCCAAGTGGCACTTGGGAGAGAGAGACACTGCAATAATGATATATTATTTTTGTTATTATTTTTATATAGATTAAAGGCAGTCGATACCCACAGGATAATAAATAAGACACATGTGCAACACACATGTATCCTTAAGATTATTATTATTATTATTATTTAGCGCTAAGCCCTTATGGATCACACAACGCCTGTGGTATGACAATGAATTAAATTTGATCGCTTGTATACGTTAGTAATAATAATAATTTGTGTGGTGTCTTTATGAGAGAGTCTCGCAGACCAGAGGCTCTATCAGTTTTGATACAGAGACACGAGAGGAGATTTGTATACAGTGTAACGAGTGATAGTGGCATGTTTTGATGTGGGATGGAGTAACAGCAGTGGGTGGTGGGAGAGAATGTCAAAATGCTCACAGTGGCGTCCGTTGTGCAACATTTCATTTACAATAATTTTAGCGCAGTTCCAATCCATGATTTGTCCTTGGGAGCTCCTCTGCATGACGCCGGAGTTGATCATGAGGTCTCTCCTGGCCACAGCTGCCTCCTCCCTGCCTTTGCATTGGATTCATACAGACACCAGTGGGCGGACACATCTTGTAAATAGAGATAGCCAGGTGATACACCTGGCTATCTCTATTTACTGAATAGCACTCACGTGATAGCTATATCTGTCTCCGCTGTAACTTGCTAATTTCAATAAATATTACAGATCACCCAGATGCCCAACCCCAGGTAATTATTATTGTACTAAGCCATTAAGATGGCAAGAAGAGGGAGGAGGAAAAAAGAGAGATAAAAAAAAAGAGATGAAAAAAAAAATTAAAGTGAGTAGCAAACACGAAGAAATGGAAAATATAGGATAAGTGACTTAACAAGTTTAGGTTGGCATTAAGAGAGTATCCTCGTCAGAGAGGAATCCTATACGTTAGTTGGTTGGTTAAGACAGCTTGAAACCTATTAACTTCATGACGGTCATTAAGACTGAACATAAGAACATAAGAACATAAGAAAGGAGGAACACTGCAGCAGGCCTGTTGGCCCATACTAGGCAGGTCCTTCACAATCCATCCCACTAACAGAATATTTGCTCAACCCAATTTTCAAAGCTAACCAAGAAATAAGCTTTGACAATTCTACCCACTCATGCGCGAGTCCCACTCAATCCAACCCTCTCACTCATGAATTTATCCAACCTAAATTTGAAATACCCAAGGTCCTAGTTAATAACCCTACTAGGCAGACTGTTCCACTCATCAACTACCCTATTTCCAAACCAATACTTTCCATATCCTTTCTAAATCTAAACTTATCTAACTTGAATCCATTATTGCGGGTTCTCTCTTGGAGAGATATCCTCAAGACCTTATTTATATCCCCTTTGTTAATACCCATTTTCCACTTGTATACCATTTTCCACTTGTAGAATGAGGGGAGATATCATCGAGGTGTATAAGTGGATGATGGGCATGAGCAAGGGAGATATTAATAAAATACTGAGGATATCGAACCAAGTAAGAACCAGAAATAACGGATTTAAATTGGATAAATTTAGATTTAGAAAGGACATAGGCAAGTACTGGTTTTCGAACAGAGTTGTAGATGCGTGGAACAATCTTCCGAGTAGGGTGATAGAGGCTAGGACCTTGGGTGGCTTTAAAAAGAGATTGGACAAATATATGAGTGGGAGGGGCTGGGTTTGATTAGTGTCGTGAGTACAGGAGTAAATTCTTAGGTAGTGGTGGTTTTGATAAGGACCTGCCTTGTATGGGCCAGTAGGCCTTCTGCAGTGTTCCTCCATTCTTATGTTCTTATGTTCTTATGAGTGAGAGGGGTTGGATTTGAGTGGGACTCGCACTTGAGTTAATAGAATCTTCAAAGCTTATTTCTTGGGTAGAATTGAAAATTAGGTTGGGCAATTATTCTGCCATGGCATGTCAGTGGCTCTCCTTGCACTCAATTTACATTGTAATTTCCCATACCCATGTAACCTGCAATGAAATAAAATTTGTTTGTTTGTTGTTTGATTGTGAAGGACCTGCCTAGTATGGGCCAACAGGCCTGCTGCAGTGTTCCTCCTTTCTTATGTTCTTATGTAGGAGTGAGGACCTGACTAGCAGGTTTAGGTCAGCAATAGACATAAGAACATAAGAACATAAGAAAGGAGGAACACTGCAGCAGGCCTGTTGGCCCATACTAGGCAGGTCCTTCACAATCCATCCCACTAACAGAAAATTGCCCAACCTAATTTTCAATTCTACCCAAGAAATAGCTTTGAAGATTCTATTAACCAAGTGGAGTCCCACTCAAATCCAACCCTCTCACTCATGAATTTATCCAACCTAAATTTGAAACTACCCAAGGTCCTAGCTTCAATGACCTACTAGGCAGACTGTTCCACTCATCAACTACCCTATTTCCAAACCAATATTTTCCTATATCCTTTCTAAATCTAAACTTATCCAATTTGAATCCATTATTGCGGGTTCTCTCTGGAGAGATATCCTCAAGACCTTATTTATATCCCCCTTATTAATACCCATCTTCCACTTATATACCTCGATCATGTCTCCCTTCATTCTTCGTCTTACAAGTGAATGTAATTTAAGGGTCTTCAATCTTTCTTCATACGGAAGATTTCTAATGCTATGAATTAACTTTGTCATTCGTCGCTGAATGTTTTCTAACGAATTTATATCCATTCTGTAAAATGGAGACCAGAACTGAGCTGCATAATCTAGGTGAGGCCTTACTAATGATGTATAAAGCTGTATACAAGTGGTATACAAGTGGAAAATGGGTATTAACAAAGGGGATATAAATAAGGTCTTGAGGGTATCTCTCCAAGAGAGAACCCGCAATAATGGATTCAAGTTAGATAAGTTTAGATTTAGAAAGGATATAGGAAAGTATTGGTTTGGAAATAGGGTAGTTGATGAGTGGAACAGTCTGCCTAGTAGGGTTATTGAAGCTAGGACCTTGGGTAGTTTCAAATTTAGGTTGGATAAATTCATGAGTGAGAGGGGTTGGATTTGAGTGGGACTCGCACATGAGTGAATGGAATTGTCAAAGCTTATTTCTTGGGTAGCATTGAAAGTTGGGTTGAACAAGTGTTCTGTTGGTGGGATGGAATGTGAAGGACTTGCCTAGTATGGGCCAACAGGCCTGCTGCAGTGTTCCTCCTTTCTTATGTTCTTATGTAATATAACCGCTGGACTTCTTTTGCTTACACTTCTTGATATAAATCCCAGTAATTATGCAGCTCAGTTTTGGTCTCCTTACTACAGGATGGATATAGATTCATTAGAGAACATACAAAGAAGAATGACTAAAATGATTTACAGTATAAGAAATCTCCCGTATGAAGATAGACTTATAGCATTGAATCTCCACTCTCTGGAGAGACGTAGAATGAGGGGAGATATCATCGAGGTGTACAAGTGGATGATGGGCATAAACAAAGGACCTGACTTAACTCAGAGGTGGACCTGACTTAACTCAGTGAAGACGTGTCTTGTGTGCTCTCTGTCAATCTGAAGAAGATGTCCTCTCTTGAGCTACTCTACCAGCAGCTGAAGGAAGAACTGAGGGTAGCTAAGCTTGAGATACAGCGACTGACTGAGGAAAACAAGAGGATTCGTAGTAATCCTCCTGTTGAGAATCCTCAAGCCAGGAAAGGAACCTGGACAGTGGCTAAAACGCATGGGACAAAGTTAAGGCTCAAGAGGACGGGTGGAGAGGTAGAAACAACGAAGACCCAGGAGAATGTTGTGGAAACATCGAACCCATTCTCCGTGCTACCCGATGAATGTGAGTCGACTTCTGGGAGCGTCACGACGAAAGACACAAAGGAAGGTAAAAACATTGTTGTTGTTGGGGACAGTCAGGTTAGGTACATGGATAGGGCTTTCTGTTTGATTGATAGGAGTAGGAGACAGAGGGTTTGCTTTCCTGGGGCTGGGATGGAGGATATTGTTAGCCGTCTGGACGACATCATGAGAGGTAATGGGAGCAATCCTATTATCTGTCTCAGTGCTGGAGGCAACGATGTTGGCAGACGTAGGAGTGAGGACCTGACTAGCAGGTTTAGGTCAGCAATAGACATAATTAGGAAGAAGGGTGGGAACCCTGTCATATGTGGTATTTTGCCAAGGAGAGGAGTTGAATGAATGGCTGTCCAGGGCAATTGGTGTCAATTGCTGGCTGGACAAATACTGTAAGGAAAATTCAGTAACATTCATTGACAACTGGGACCTCTTCTATGGCAGAAATGACATATATGCCAGGGATGGGGTTCACTTATCCAGGTCTGGGGTGGGGGCACTGGCAACTGCAGTGGAGAGAGCTGTTAGGGCTTTAAACTAGAAATAGTTAGTGGTATGGGTTTTTGGGGGAAAACAGAGAAGTCCCAGTGTAGTAATATTATAAGTTGTAGGAGAACTAGTAATAGGCAGAATAAGGTGGATAGTGGAAAGCTAGTGACACTAGATGACAAGGACAGTAATAGGTATAGTGGAAAACAGAGATGAGCAGGAAGGGTAAAGAGAAAGGAGGGTCTCTAAATATATATTACACCAATAGTCGTAGTGCTAGGAATAAGATGGACGAGTTGAGATTAGTTGCAAGTACGGGTAATATTGATGTTTTTGCAATAACTGAGACATGGTTTAATATGAAAATCGGACATGCCTGCCGAATGTCACATTCAGGGTTTTAAATTGTTCCAAGTAGACAGAAGTATCGGGAAAGGGGGTGGGGTGGCACTCTATGTCCGTGATCATTTAAATTGTTGCATAAAAACGGGTATAAAGTCTGAATTAACACATACAGAGTCTGTCTGGATAGAATTTTCAGAGGGGTGTGAAAAATTGATTTTAGGCGTGATTTACCGTCCTCCAAACTTAGATAGGGAACAAGGGAGACTACTTTTGGAGGAAATTGTTAAGGCCACAAGACACGATAACGTAGTAATTTAGGGGACTTTAACTTTAGTCAGATTGATTGGAATTTCATGACAGGGAATTTAGAATCTAACGACTTTTAGAAGTAGTTCAGGATTGCTTTTTGAAGCAGTTTGTAACAGAACCTACAAGGGGAAATAACCTACTTGACTTGGTTCTGGCAAGCAAGGAAACCCTTGTTAATAATTTAGAAATTACAGAGGAACTCGGCTCAAGCGACCACAAGTCAATTACCTTTAGCATTGAATGGATGTATGATAGTAGGGATAATTCAGTAATGGTCCCAGATTTTCGCTAGCAGATTATAATGGACTTAGAGAACACTTATCAACTGTGGACTGGGGTGAAGAAGAGAGGTATCAATATGACAGTTTTCTTAACACTATACAGGCTGCCCAAAGAACATTTATCCCGTATAAAGAAATTAGATCAAGTAGAAATGACCCAAAATGGATGAATAATAGGCTCAAATATCTTTTAGGGCAGAAGAAAGGAATTTATAGGCGCATAAAAGAGGTGAGGGTCATCTTATAAATCAGTATACTGACATTAAGAGGGGCGTTAAAAAGGGGAAAAAGAAAACTAAACGGGACTATGAAATTAAAGTTGCTAGGGATTCAAAAACTAACCCAAAAGTTTTTTCCAGGTTTATAGAACAAAAGTTAGGGATAAGATAGGTCCCCTTAAAAATAACTTTGGGCATCTTACTGACAAGGAGAATGATATGTGCTCTATTTTTAATAATTATTTTCTCTCGGTTTTCACACAGGAAGACATTAATAATATCCCAGTAATTAATTTTTACAGAGGCCCAGAAGAAGATAAATTATGTAATATCACAGTCACTAGCGAAATGATTATGAAACAGCTGGACCGACTGAAACAAAATAAATCGCCGGGTCCTGATGAGCTTTTTGCAAGGGTTCTTAAGGAATGCAAAATGGAACTCTGTGAACCAATATCTAACATTTTTAATTTATCTCTTCAAACAGGTGTAGTGTCTGATATGTGGAAGATGGCTAATGTAATTCCTATTTTTAAAGCAGGGGACAAGTCACTACCGTCAAACTACCGCCCAATAAGCCTGACCTCAATTGTAGGCAAATTACTAGAGTCAATTATAGCTGATATTATTAGAAGCCATCTAGATAACCATAATTTGATTAATGATACCCAGCATGGATTCACGAGGGGCCGTTCCTGCCTATCTAATTTATTAACCTTCTTCAGTAAAGCTTTTGAGGCTGTTGATCACGATAAAGAATTCGATATTGTTTATTTAGACTTTAGTAAGGCTTTTGATAGAGTACCGCACCAGAGACTGTTAAAGAAAGTGGCAGCTCATGGCATTGGGGGAAAAGTGCTGTCATGGATCGAGTCATGGCTCACCAGTAGGAAGCAGAGAGTGTGCATAAATGGGGTTAAATCCGAATGGGGATTTGTAACAAGTGGTGTTCCACAGGGATCAGTCTTAGACCCATTGTTATTTATAATATATATCAATGACCTTGACGAGGGAATTACTAGTGATATGAGCAAATTCGCCGACGACACGAAGATAGGTAGGATAATTGATTCAAACATAGATGTCATAGAACTTCAGGAAGATTTAGACAAACTTAATTCGTGGTCAGAAAAGTAGCAGATGTAGTTCAATGTAGATAAATGCAAGGTTCTGAAGCTCGGGAGTGTCCATAACCCAAGCACTTATAAGTTAAATAACGTAGAACTTAGCCATACAGTTTGCGAGAAGGACTTGGGGGTGATGGTAAGCAGCAACCTTAAACCAAGACAGCAATGCCTAAGCGTACGTAATAAGGTAAATAGATTACTGGGATTTATATCAAGAAGTGTAAGCAACAGAAGTCCAGAGGTTATATTACATCTTTATACATCATTAGTAAGGTCTCACCTAGATTACGCAGCTCAGTTCTGGTCTCCATATTACAGAATGGACATAAATTCATTAGAAAACATTCAGCGTAGAATGACTAAATTAATACATAGCATTAGAAATCTTCTTTACGAAGAAAGATTGAAGACCCTTAAATTACATTCACTTGTAAGACGTAGAATGAGGGGAGACATGATCGAGGTATACAAGTGGAAAATGGGTATTAACAAAGGGGATATAAATAAGGTCTTGAGGATATCTCTCCAAGAGAGAACCCGCAATAATGGATTCAAGTTAGATAAGTTTAGATTTAGAAAGGATATAGGAAAGTATTGGTTTGGAAATAGGGTAGTTGATGAGTGGAACAGTCTGCCTAGTAGGGTTATTGAAGCTAGGACCTTGGGTAGTTTCAAATTTAGGTTGGATAAATTCATGAGTGAGAGGGGTTGGATTTGAGTGGGACTCGCACATGAGTGAATGGAATTGTCAAAGCTTATTTCTTGGGTAGCATTGAAAATTGGGTTGAGCAAGTGTTTTGTTAGTGGGACGGATTGTGAAGGACCTGCCTAGTATGGGCCAACAGGCCTGCTGCAGTGTTCCTCCTTTCTTATGTTCTTATGTGAGTGAGTAAAGGGGCACATAAATTCCTCCATCTTCTAATAACATGTTCATTTTTCCACTATTATCAACCTTGTCCATAATTGCTATTGCATTTGCTCTCTCTGTTTTGTAAGGTGAAGTCTAGGATATTTCCTTAATTCATGGTATAACTTAACAAATCTTTGAGGACGGTTGTGTTGAAGAGGTCTGAGCTGAGACCTCTACAATCTCTGAGAGTTTTGGTGTACAGGAGAGTGAGTCTGGGTTTATATATGGACAAATCTAAGGATTGCTGGGAGTGTGGCCATTAAAATTTATCAGAGGAGTAGAGTGACTGGATGCCAGATAGTGTAACATGATAAGATAAATTTTAATGCCCCTTCTCCCTTCTTACCAAGATGCATGTAATCCATAGATTTGTCCTTGTATAAACCAAGACTCTTTCACTCTCCTGTACTGCTGAAGATCTCAGATGGAGATTGAAATGCATAGTCTCATTCTGCACTGTGTTTTTGTCTATATAGGTTTCCTCAGTTCATCTATGATTGTTTTATAACTACTGTACTATTTTTTCCTTACTACACACTTGTTTCAGCTTAAGGCCTATTCTGAAGCCAACTATTGGGATGCTCTTGATGTGAAGACAACAGGATCCTGGGATGGTACAATCATGAATGTTGAAGTAGAAGGAAGCTTGGCCAATATTACCCTTAACCTTGATGGTACAGGATCCTACAGGCTGGTGCAAGATGAACATCAGTTGACAGGCTCTGTTGAGCTGAGGATTCCTTCATCACTGTCTTGGAAGCATCTGAAGTCATCAATGAATGGCACATTTAGTGTATCTCACAGCCCTGGGAGACTCAAGGTTAGTTTCATTGACTTATCTGTTGCTTGTTTTATGGATGATAAAATGGATCTGTTGCTTGTTCTATGGATGACAAAATGGTACTGTCTTATGAGTAGGTGACATAGGCCTCAGACTAAAATGTTGGTCTAATGAAAGAAATATGTGAATCACAAATGTTTTTGATAGGGCATACACAAGTGTATATAAAGTATCTTATAAATGCTAAAAAGTCCGATATAATATATTTTTTTTTTTTTAACACATCCGTTTCCCACTGAGGCAGGGTGACCCAAAAGAAAAAAAAAACTAGAAGAAAGAAAAAACTTTCATCGTTGTTTAACACTTGCAGAGGCGCTCAGATATGACAGTTTAGATGTCAGTCCAAACAGCCAATATCCTAAAACCCTCCTTAAAAGTGCAGGCATTGTATTTCCCACCTCCAGGACTCAAGTCCGGCTAACCATTTTCCATGAATCCTTTCACAAAATATTACCCTGCTCACACTCCAACAGCTCGTCAGGTCCCAGAAACCATTTGTTTCCATTCACTCCTATCTAACATGCTCATGCACGCTTGCTGGAAGTCCAAGCCCCTCGCCCACAAAACCTTCTTTACCCCCTCCCTCCAACCATTCCTAGGACGACCATTACCCCAACATCCTTCCACTACAGATTTATACACTCTCCAAGTCATTCTAATTTGTTCCATTCTCTCTAAAGGACCAAACCACCTCAACT
>WNWK01058521.1:0-10429 GCA_009830355.1 Cherax destructor | reverse complement strand
GTTTGTTGACAAGATAAACCTTTACACTGACCCAGGAACGTTGAAGTGACTCAATACCTTTTTAGTTATTTATGAACTTTGAATTATACGAAAAAAATTCCTTACTGTTTAGTGATACATAACTTATCGCTTATTGGAGAAGCATATCGGCTACATTTGTTACTATAAGGAAAACTTGGATGAATTATATATATATATATATATATATATATATATATATATATATATATATATATATATAGTATATATATATATATATATATATATATATATATATATATATATATATATATATATATATATATATATATATATATATATATATGTCGTGCCGATTAGGTAAAGTGGTCAATTAGCAAGAACTCATTTAAAATAAAGTCCTTTCTAAAATTTCTCTTATACGTTTAAAGATATATTTTTTTCATTTATGTTAATGTAAAAATTTATAATTTTGTACCAAGAGAAACTTTGAAAACCTACCTAACCTTATTACAACAAGCGCAATTTAATTTAGCCTAACCCAACTAAATATATTTTAGATACGTTAATATTAATTTAATTATAAACAAACACAATGAAATATATTTTTCGTTAGGTTCAGAATGATTTGGCGAAATTATTGCATACACAAATTTTCGCTTGTCTTATAAGGCAACAAGAGCGTTGCTATTTAGTAAAATCGCAAGTTTTACTTAATCGGCACGACATATATATATAAGACATATGTCGTGCCGATTAGGTAAAACTTGCGATTTTAGCTTAAATAGCAACGCTCACCTTGCCATATAAGACAAGTGAAAATTTGTGTATGCAATAATTTCGCCAAAATCATTCTGAACATAACGAAAAATATATTTCATTGTGTTTGTTTATTATTAAATTAATGTTAACGTATCTAAAATATATTTAGTTGAGGCTAAATTAAATTGCCTGTTGTAATAAAGTTAGAAGGTTTTCAAAGTTTCTCTTGGTACAAAATTATAAATTTTTACATTAACATAAATGAAAAAAATATATATTTAAACGTATAAGAGAAAATTTTAGAAAGGACTTAATTTTAGATGAGTTCTTGCTAATTGACCAGTTTACCTAATCGGCACGATATATATATATATATATATATATATAATATATATATATATATATATATATATATATATATATATATATGCAAAAAAACACTATGAAAAATAGAAGAATTCAAGCGCTTCGTGACTACTCACATTATCAAGTTCCTTGATAATGTGAGTAGTCACGAAAGCCTTGGAATTCTTCATTTTTCATAGTGGTTTTTGCATATTTTGATATCACCTGTTTACTGTGATCTTTTTGCATATATATATATATATATATATATATATATATATATATATATATATATATATATATATATATATATATATATATATATATATATATAAATATATATATATATATATATATATATATGTGTGTGTACTCACCTAAATGTGGTTGCAGGGGGTCGAGACTCAGCTCCTGGCCCCGCCTCTTCGCTGTCCGCTACTGGGTCTCTGCTCTCCCTGCTCCATGAGCTTTATCATACCTTGTCTTAAAACTATGTATGGTTCCTGCCTCCACTATATCTTTCTCTAGACTATTCCACTTCCTGACTACTCTGTAGCTGAAGAAATGCTTCCTAACATCCCTTTGACTCATCTGAGTCTTCAGCTTCCAGTTGTGTCCCCTTGTTTCTGTGTTCCCTCTCTGGAACATCTTGTCACTGTCTAGCTTGTCAATTCCCCGCAGTATTTTGTATGTCGTTATCATGTCTCCTCTGACCCTTCTTTCCTCCAGTGTTGTTAGTCCTATTTCCCTCAACCTTTCTTCATAGGACAGACCCCTGAGTTGTGGAACTAACCTTGCCGCAAACCTTTGCACTTTCTCTAGTTTCTTTATGTGCTTGACCAGGTGTGGGTTCCAGACTGGTGCTGCATACTCTAGTATGGGCCTGACGTACACGGTGTACAGTGTCTTGAACGATTCCTTGTTAAGGTAACGGAACGCTAATCTTAGGTTTGCCAGTCGCCCATATGCTGCCGCAGTTATCTGGTTGATGTGTGCCTCCGGAGACGTGCTTGGCGTTATACTCACCCCAAGGTCTTTTTCCTTTGCCGAGGTTTGTAGCCTTTGTCCGCCTAGCCTGTACTCTGTCAGCGGTCTTCTTTGCCCTTCTCCGATCTTCATGAATTTGCACTTGGTGTGTGTGTGTGTGTGTTAGTTACCATTTTGTCCTAGGCACATGTCGATTTGACACTATGCCTGTTGTATGTGTGTGTTTGTGTGTGTAAGGAAACACTTCGAAATGTTTCCGCCCCGTTGGGAATTGAACCCGGGCCCTCCGTGCGTGAAGCGAGAGCTTTAGCCACCAGACCACCGGGGCGTGTTGTGTGTGTGTGTGTGTGTGTGTGTGTGTGTGTGTGTGTGTGTGTGTGTGCGTGTGTGTGTGTGTGTGTGTACTCACCTAGTTGTGGTTGCAGGGATCGAGTCACAGCTCCTGGCCCCGCCTCTTCACTGGTCGCTACTGGGTCACTCTCCCTGCGCCATGAGCTTTATCATACCTCTGCTTAAAGCTATGTATGGAGCCTGCCTCCACTACATCGCTTCATAAACTATTCCACTTCCCGACCACTCTGTGACTGAAGAAATACTTCCTAACATCTCTGTGATGCATCTGAGTCTTCAACTTCCAACTGTGTCCCCTTGTTGCTGTGTCCCATCTCTGGAACATTCTGTCTCTGTCCACTTTGTCAATTCCTCTCAGTATCTTATATGTTATCATGTCCTCCATATCTCTCCTGTCCTCTAGTGTCGTCAGGTCGATTTCCCTTAACCTCTCCTCGTAGGACATACCCCTTAGTGTGTACTCACCTAATTGTACTCACCTAATTGTGGTTGCAGGGGTCGAGACTCAGCTCCTGGCCCCGCCTCTTCGCTGTCCCCTACTGGGTCTCTGCTCTCCCTGCTCCATGAGCTTTATCATAACTCGTCTTAAAACAATGTATGGTTCCTGCCTCCACTATATCTTTCTCTAGACTATTCCACTTCCTGACTACTCTGTAGCTGAAGAAATGCTTCCTAACATCCCTTTGACTCATCTGAGTCTTCAGCTTCCAGTTGTGTCCCCTTGTTTCTGTGTTCCCTCTCTGGAACATCCTGTCACTGTCTACCTTGTCGATTCCCCGCAGTATTTTGTATGTCGTTATCATGTTTCCTCTGACCCTTCTTTCCTCCAGTGTTGTTAGTCCTATTTCCTTCAACCTTTCTTCATAGGACAGACCCCTGAGTTGTGGAACTAACCTTGTCGCAAACCTTTGCACTTTCTTAGTTTCTTTACGTGCTTGACCAGGTGTGGGTTCCAGACTGGTGCTGCATATTCTAGTATGGGCCTGACGTACACGGTGTACAGTGTCTTGAACGATTCCTTGTGTGTGTGTGTGTGTGTGTGTGTGTGTGTGTGTGTGTGTGTGTGTGTGTGTGTGTGTGTGTGTGTGTGTGTGTGTGTGTGTGTGTGTGTGGGTATTATTAATCTCACTCCAAAAATTTTTCCTAATCTCAACAAAATTTTTTGATAGCATCTCATCCACTTTCTCATTTGCTCTCCTTTATATTTAAATAAAATCAGGGGATAAGTCCATTCCATCAAATTCAAAATACCGTCAGGTAAGCCTGACGTCTATATAAGGCAAATTATAAGAATCAATTATACCCGATATTATTAGAAGTCGCCTTGACCACCATAATTTGGCTGGTTGATCTGGACAATTAATAAAAGAGATGGGATCCCAGAACTACAACATTTTGAATTCTAGTTCGCTGGTCGAGAGAGAGAGTGCCATTCTTAAATAATCAGGACACGCCGATTATGTTACAATGGCACATTGTTTTGTACCGATTGTGTTACAATGGCACATTGTTATGTGCCGAGTGTGTTACAATGGTCATTGTAACAAAATCGACCGCTTATGTTACAATGGCCGATTATGTTACAATGTGTGTATTCACCTATTAGTGGGTGCCGGTGTCCAGTCTTGGCTCCTGGTACCGCCTCTTCGCTAGTCGCTACTAGGTCCTCTCTCTCCCTGCTCCAAGAGCCTTGTCGTATCTCTTTCACTGCTTCACTATCAAGATTGTTCCGCTTACTTACAACTCTAAGACTCAAGAAATATTAGGAAATGTTAGGAAATATTATGTCCCTTTGTACCTGTGTCCCAACTATGAAACATTCTGGCCCTGTCCACCTCGTCAATTCCTCTAAGTTATCATGTCCTCCTTATCCCTCCTCTCCTTCACTGTCGTCAGGTTGAGTTCCCTTAATTCCGGGACTAGTCTTGTTGTAAAATTTTGCACTTTGTCCAGTTTCTTGACGTGTTTGACCAGGCGTGGGTTCCATACTGGTGCTGCATACTCCAATATGGGCCTGACGTATGTGGCGCACAGTGTAGTCAATGACTCCTTATTAGGCGCCCATATGCTACAACGGTTATTTGGTTGATGTGCGCCACGGATGTGCTCGGTACGATGCTCACCCCAAGATCCTTTTCCTTGAGTGAGTTTTGCAGTCTTTGACCCCATAGGCTGTACTCTGACTGCGGTCTTCTTTGTTCATCCCCAAGCTTCGTTACTTTGCAATTGGTGGGGTTGAACTTCAGAAACCATTTGTGGGACCAGACTTGCAGCCTTTCAAGGACCTCTCGTAGACTCACCTGATCATCGTCCACTTGTACTCTCCTCGTAGACTCACCTGATCATCGTCCACTTGTACTCTCCTCGTAGACTCACCTGATCATCTTCCACTTGTACTCTCCTCGTAGACTCACCTGATCATTGTCCACTTGTACTCTCCTCGTAGACTCATCTGATCATTGTCCACTTGTACTCTCCTCGTAGACTCATCTGATCATTGTCCACTTGTACTCTCCTCGTAGACTCACCTGATCATTGTCCACTTGTACTCTCCTCGTAGACTCATCTGACCATTGTTCGCTTGTACTCTCCTCGTAGACTCACCTGATCATTGTTCACTTGTACTCTCCTTGTAGACTCACCTGATCATTGTCCACTTGTACTCTCCTCGTAGACTCACCTGATCATTGTCCACTTGTACTCTCCTCGTAGACTCATCTGATCATTGTCCACTTGTACTCTCCTCGTAGACTCACCTGATCATTGTCCACTTGTACTCTCCTCGTAGACTCACCTGATCATCGTCCACTTGTATTCTCCTCGTAGACTCACCTGATCATCGTCCACTTGTATTCTCCTCGTAGACTCACCTGATCATCGTCCACTTGTACTCTCCTCGTAGACTCACCTGATCATCGTCCACTTGTACTCTCCTCGTAGACTCACCTGATCATCGTCCACTTGTACTCGCCTCATTAGTTTCACATGGTCTGCAGAAAAGGACATATCTGAATCTATCCTCTCCGTAATGTCATTCACTTATACAAGAAACAACACCGGACCTGAGACCTACCACTTTAGTCACCTAATTGTGGTTGCAGGGGTCGAGGCTCAGATCCTGGCCCCCGCCTCTTCACTGATCGCTACTGGGTCCTCTCTCTCCCAGCTCCATGAGCTTTATCATACCTCTTCTTAAAGCTATGTATGGTTCCTACCTCCACTACATCACTTGCTAGACTATACCACTTCCTGACTACTCTATGGCTGAAGAAATACTTCCTAACATCCCTTTGACTCATCTGAGTCTTCAACTTATAATTGTGACCCCTTGTTTTTGTGTCCCCTCTCTGGAACATCCTGTCTCTATCCACCTTGTCTATTCCAAGCAGTATTTGTATGTCGTTATCATGTCTCCCCTAACCCTCCTGTCCTCCAGGTGTGGGTTCCAAACTGGTGCTGCATACTTTAGTATGGGCCTGACGTACACGGTGGACAGTGTCTTGAACGATTCCTTTCTAAGGTATCGGAACGCTATTCTCAGGTTTGCCAGTGACCAATATGCTGCAGCAGTTATCTAGTTGATGAGTGCTTTCGGAGACGTGCTCGGTGTCATACTCACCCAAGATCTTTCTCCTTGAGCGAGGTTTGCAGTCTTTGGCCACCTAGTCTATACTCTGTCTGTGGTCTTCTTTGCCCATCCCCGATCTTCATGACTTTGCATTTGGCAGAGTTAAATTTGAGAAGCCAGTTGCTGGACCAGGTGTCCATCATGTCCAGGTCTCTTTCAAGTCCTGCCTGATGCTCATCTGATTTAATTCTCCTCATTAACTTCACATCATCTGCGAACAGGGATACTTCTGAGTCTATCCCTTCCATCATGTCATTCACAAATACCAATAATAGCACTGGTCCCAGGAATGACCCATGTGGGACCCCGCTCATCACAGGCGCCCACTGTGATACCTCAGCACGCACTGCGTGTACTCACCTAATTGTACTCACCTAATTGTGGTTGCAGGGGTCGAGACTCAGCTCCTGGCCCCGCCTCTGCGCTGCCCGCTACTGGGTATCTGCTCTCCCTGCTCCATGAGCTTTATCATACCTCGTCTTAAAACTGTGTATGGTTCCTGCCTCTACTATGTCTTTCTCTAGACTATTCCTCTTCCTGACTACTCTGTGGCTGAAGAAATGCTTCCTAACATCCCTTTGACTCATCTGAGTCTTCAGCTTCCAGTTGTGTCCCCTAGTTTCTGTGTTCCCTCTCTGGAACATCCTGTGTTTGTGTGTATGTGTGTGTGTACTCACCTAGTTGTATTCACCTAATTGTGGTTGCAGGGTCCATCTCCTTCCGCCTCTTCACTGAGCCCTAGTTGTGGACACTCTCCTGCGCCATGAGCTTTTCATACCTCTCTGAAGCTGTGTTGGAACCTGCCTCCATACATCGCTTCCCAACTATTCCACTTCCTGACTATCTCTGTGATGAAGAAATACTTCCAACATCCCTGTGATTCGTCTGAGTCTCAACTTCAACTGTGCCCCTTGTTGCTGTGTGTGTGTGTATGTGTGTGTGTGTGCATGTGTGTGTGTGTGTGTGTGTATGTGTGTGTACTCACCTAATTGTAGTTGCAGGGGTCGATTCATAGCTCCTGGCTCCGACTCTTCACTGGTCGCTACTAGGTCTACTCTCTCCCTGCTTCATGAGCCTTATCATACCTCTTCTTAAGTGTGTGTGTGTGTACTCACCTAGTTGTGGTTGCAGGGGTCGATTCACAGCTCCTGGCTCCGCCACTTCACTAGTCGATACTAGGTCACTCTTCCTGCGCCATGAGCTTTGTCATACCTCTTCTTAAAGCTATATATGGATCCTGCCTCCACTACATCACTTCCAAGACTATTCCACTCTGGGACTGAAGAAATACTTCCTAACATAACAATGATTTATCTGAGTCTTCAACATCCAGCTGTGACCCCTTGTTGCTGTGTCCAATCTCTGGAACATCCTGTCTCTCCACATTGTCAATAAATCTCATATGTCGTTATCATATCCCCCCCCCATCTCTCCTGTCCTCCAGTGTCGTCATGTTGATTTCCCTTAACCTCTCCTCGGAGGACATACCCCTTAGCTCCGGGACTAGTCTTGTTGCAAACCTTCGCACTTTCTCTAATTTCCTTACTTGCTTGGCTAGGTGTGAGTTCCAAACTGGTGCTGCATACTCCAATATAGGCCTGACAGACACGGTGTACAGGGTCCTAAACGATTCCTTATTGAGATGTAGGAATGCTATTCTTAGGTTTGCTAGGCGCCCATATGCTGCAGCAGTTATTTGGTTGATGTGCACCTCAGGAGATGTGCCTGGTGTTATACTCGCCCCAAGATCCTTTACCTTGAGTGAGGTTTGTAGTCTCTGGCCCCCTAGACTGTTATCCGTCTGCGGTCTTCTTTGCCCTTCCCAATCTTCATGACTTTGCACTTGGTGGGGTTGAACTCCAGGAGCCAATTGCTGGACCAGGCTTGCAGCCTGTCCAGATCCCTTTGTAGTTCTGCCTGGGCCTCGTCGATTGAATTCTTCTCATCAACTTCACATCATCTGCAAACAGGGACACTTCGGAGACTATTCCTTCCGTCATGTCGTTCACATTCACCAGAAACAGCACTAGTCCTAAGACAGACCCATGTGGAACCCCGCTAGTCATAGGCACCCACTCTGACACCTCGTCACGTACCATGACTTGCTGATGTCTTCCCGACAGGTATTCCCTGATCCATTGCAGTTACATCTGTTACATCTGCCTGACCTTCCAGCTTATGTACTAATCTCTTGTGTGGAACTGTGTCAAAAGCCTTCTTACAGTCCAAGAAAAAGCATTCTACCCACCCCTCTCTCTCTGTCGTCTCTTACTGCTGTTACTCTGTCATTGAACTCCAGTAGGTTTGTGACACTGGATTTTCCATCCGTGAAACCGTGCTGGTTGTCGTTGATATGCTCGTTTCTTTCTAGGTCTTCCACCACTCTTCTTCTGATAACCTTCTCCATTTCTTTGCATACTATACATGTCTTCCATACCTCAGGTAGTCGCTGTTTCGATAGACGTGTTGAAGATTGTTGTTAGTGGTACACATAGCGCCTCTGCTCCCTCTCTCAGGACCCATGGAGAGATGTTATCAGGCCCCATCGCCTTTGAGGTATCTAGCTCGCTTAGTAGCCTCTTCACTTCTTCTTCAGTTGTATGTATTATGTCCAACACTTGATGGTGGAGAGAGAGAGGGGTAGAGGTAGAGAGAGAGAGGTGGAGAGAAAAAGAGAGAGAGGTGGAGAGAAAGAGGGATAGAGGAATAAAGGAGGTTGGGGTGGGGAGTTGTAGGGGGAGAAGGATGGGGATAGGGAGGGAGGGGGACAGGGAGAGTGATGGGGAGGTATAGAAAAGAGTGAGAAGGGGCAGGGAGAGAAAGGGGGAAGGTAAGGAGGGGGAGAGGAAGGAAAGAAATAGAAGGGGAAGGAGAGAGAAAGAAAGAGAGAGAGAGATGTGTATGGAAGTGAATGGGCAGGGTACTATCAAGTCACAGTGAGGTGTGTATTAGCCTGTGTGCATGTATGCGTATGTATGTGTACGTGTGTGCTTGTGTGAGCTTTAGTTTTGGGAACAGAATTTTGATTACACATGCGTTATGCATGTGCATGTGTGCTTAGAATATTTGCACTGTCCTCCGTGTGTACATGTGGCTCCCTGACATCACTTTGACCTTATGCTGACTCAACCACCAATACACTAGTTCCTTCTGTGTTTATCCTTCTTCCTAGAGAGAGTGAGGGTGTGCCCCGAAAAAAATCCTCCTCGCTTACCTCTTCTTAGCAAATCTACTAAGTCTACTATCTACTTCTACAAGTGTCTGAAGAAACAAGTGTATGTGTTTGTGTGTGTACGTGGGTACTTGTGTCTGTGTGTGTACGTGGGTACTTGCGTTTGTACTTTCGTTTGTGTGTGTACTGGTGGAGCCCTACACTAGCTTCTGTACTCACCTAGTTGTGGTTGCAGGGGTCGAGTCATAGCTCCTGGCCCCGCCTCTTCACCGGCCGCTACTGGGTCACGCTCCCTGCTCCATGAGCTTTATCATACCTCTCCTTAAAGCTATGTATGGAACCTGCCTCCACTACATCGCTTCCCAAGCTATTCCACTTCCGGACCACTCTATGACTGAAGAAATACTTCCTAACATCCCTGTGATTCATTTGAGTCTTCAACTTCCAACTGTGTCCCCTTGTTGCTGTGTCCCATCTCTGGAACATTCTGTCTCTGTCCACCTTGTCTATTCCTCTCAGTATCTTATATGTCGTTATCATGTCCCACCTATCTCTCCTGTCCTCCAGTGTCGTCAGGTCGATTTCCCTTAACCTCTCCTCGTAGGACATACCCCTTAGCTCCGGGACTAGTCTTGTTGTAAACCTTTGCACTTTCTCTAGCTTCTTTACGTGTTTGGCTAGATGTGGGTTCCAAACTGGTGCTGCATACTCCAGTATGGGCCTAACGTACACAGTGTACAGGGTCCTGAACGATTCTTTATTAAGATGTCGGAATGCTGTTCTTAGGTTAGCTAGGCGCCCATATGTTGCAGCAGTTATTTGGTTGATGTGCGCCTCAGGAGATGTGCCTGTTGTTATACTCATCCCAAGATCTTTTTCCTTGAATGAGGTTTGTAGTCTCTGGCCCCCTAGACTGTACTCCGTCTGCGGTCTTCTTTGCCCTTCCCCAATCTTCATGACTTTGCACTTGGCGGGGTTGAACTCCAGGAGCCAATTGCTGGACCAGGCTTGCAGCCTGTCCAGATCCCTTTGTAGTTCTGCCTGGTCCTCGTCCGATTGAATTCTTCTCATCAACTTCACATCATCTGCAAACAGGGACACTTCGGAGTCTATTCCTTCCGTCATGTCGTTCACAAATACCAGAAACAGCACCCGGTCCTAGGACTGACCCCTGTGGAACCCCCTCGTCACCGGCGCCCACTCTG
>WNWK01058520.1:0-10429 GCA_009830355.1 Cherax destructor | reverse complement strand
AATGCTACACTCCCTGCATGAATGCTACACTCCCTGCATGAATGCTACACTCTCTGCATGAATGCTACACTCTCTGCATGAATGCTACACTCCCTGCATGCCTGCTGCCACTGGGGTGCCACTAGGAAGCTTCTTTGGACCCATGGTGAATTATTTCACAGTCACAATCACTAAACCACCAAAAAAGACACCAAATATATTGTGAATCTTTGAAAGAGCGCGCTAGGTAATGTTCTCTCAATGGTAAACAACGCTTCACTGGCGTCCTGCGCTTGCGCAGAGCAGGCGGACACGTCTAATACCTTTCGGTAACCGAGGAATTTTTCACTAACCGATTACGAAAAAAGCTTACGTTTTCCAAAGCTTACATTAACGGAACCTTTCGTTAACCGAGGGTCCACTGTATTGAATTAAATGTTAAAATCTAATATATTTTTCTTTATTTTCAGATTATTAATATGTCTAGAGGCTGCATAAATTCACCAGACATATTTTGCTATGTCTGCGGGCAATTCACCCCTTCAGATTCCTGGAGCAACATTACTCCTTTATTGTAGTGCTGCTACTTTGCTTATTTTGGCTGCAAACCTGGAGACCAGGACAAACCATTTGCACCACACAAAGCTTGCAAGAGTTGCATCAGTAAGCTCCAAATGTGGTCAGTTGGTAAACTTAAATGTATGCCTTTGGAGTACCAATGGTATGGCAGGAGCAGATGAACCACCATGATGACTGCTACTTTTGTATTACTAAAGTAGCTGGATTCAACAAGAAGACTAAAGATCGCATAATATACCCAAATATTCCTTCAGCAATAAGGCCTGTTCCACACTCTGAAGATATTTCTGTACCTGTGCCACATGAGACATGGCAAATTTCATCAGAGTCTGATACCAGTGATTCTAAGGAGATGGAAGTAGACTATGAACCACCAACAAATGACGATACCAAACCCTTCAGCCAAGTTGAGCTCAATGACTTGGTGAGAGATCTTAACCTTCCAAAAGAAAGTGCACAGTTACTTGAAGGAACACAGGCTTCTAGCTCCTGGAACAACATTCACTTGGTACCGTCATCGTGAAGCGGAATTCACTCAGTTCTTTGACAAAGAGGAATCTTTAGATTTTTGTTCAAATATTTAAGGAAGTAGGTTGGTAAACAGCAACCACCCAGGGAGGTACTACCGTCCTACCAAATGAGTGTGAAACATAAGCCTGTAATTTGTTTTGCATGATGGTAGGATTGTTGGTGTCTTTTCTGTCTCATAAACATGCAAGGATGCAGGAATGTCTTGCTACTTCTACGTACACTTAGGTAACACTACACATGCATGTACAAGCATGTATATACTAACCCCTCTGGGTTTTTCTTCTATTTTCTTCCTAGTTCTTGTTCTTTTTATTTCTGCTTATCTCCATGGGAAGTGGAACAGAATTCTTCCTCCGTAAGCTATGCGTGTCAAGAGCGACTAAATGCCGGCTAGTAACCCCTTCTCCTGTATAAATTACTAAAACAAGATAAGGAAAAACTTCATAAAATTGGGATGTTTGAACGTGGGTGGATAATGCAGGATGATAAGAAAGAGATGATTGCTAATGTTATGAATGAAAGAAGTTGGATGTCCTAGCCCTAGCGAAACAAAGCTGAAGGGGTTAGGCGAGTTCCAGTGGGGAGAAATAAATGGGATTAAGTCAGGAGTATCTGAGAGAGTTAGAGCTAAGGAAGGGGTAGCAATAATGTTGAAGGATCAGTTATGGAGAGAGAAGGAACATAAATGTATAAATTCAAGGATGATGTGGATTAAAATAAGGGTCGGATGTGAAAAGTGGGTCATAATAGTGCGTATGCACCTGGAGAAGAGAGGAGTGAGAGAGGAGAGAGAGAGATTTTGGGAGATGTTAAGCGAGTGTGTAGGAACTTTTGAGCCAAGTGAGAGAGTAATTGTGGTAGGTTACCTAAATGCTAAAGTAAGAGAAGCATTTAGAGAGGGTGTGGTAGGTAAGTTTGGGGTACCAGGTGTAAATGATAATGGGGAGCATTTGATTGAACTTTGTATAGAAAGGGGATTGGTTATAGGTAACACATATTTTAAGAAAAAGAGGATAAATAAGTATACAAGATATGATGGAGGGCAAAATGACAGTAGTTTGTTGGACTACATATTGGTAGACTTCAGGATGTACATGTTTATAGAGGGGCCACAGATATAACAGATCACTTTTTAGTTGTAGCTACAGTGAGAGTAAAAGGTAGATGGGATACAAGGAGAATGGAAACATCAAGTAAGAGAGAAGTGAAGATTTATAAACTTAACCCTTTCAGGGTTTCGGCCGTACTAGTACGGCTTACGCCCCAGGGTTTTGGTCGTACTAGTACGCCTAAATTCTAGCACCCTCAAATCAAGCAGAAACAGGCTGGTAGGCCTAGATGTGAGAGAATGGGTCTGTGCGGTCAGTGTGCACAGTATGAAAAAAATCTTGCACCACACAGTGCATAATGAGGAAAAAAAAACTCTGACCGTGTTTTTGGTTTAAAACAGCGACTTTGCAGTCTATTTTCGTATGGTATTTATGCTTGTATTCTCGTTTTCTTAGTCTCATTTGATAGAATGGATGATATGTTACAGAAATAGAGATAATTTTGACTGGTTTCACTATAACAAGTACCTTGAAACTGAGCGCAAAGTATCGAAAATGTTCGATTTAGTCCGATGTTCAAGAGTAAACAAATCACACCATGCGTCCAATACACATCAACTGGTGAGTCTAATATTCTTGCACAAGTGCGCTGATATTATTTATACCATTTTTACAATGATGCAGTTGTATACATAACAGTAAATCTTCTATTTTTTGTGAGAATAAAAATTCAAAATGGAAAGCAAAAGTAATGTAAGAGGGGCCTGGAGACATGACTAATGAACAGAGAAGATGTTATTTTAGTGCCAGGAATGTCTGCATTGTTTATTCTGGACCCTATTTTGAAATTGGCATCGTTTGAAATTTTTGTGAAATTGGCCAAATTGCCATTTTCTGACCAGAATTTTGGGTAGTTGAAATTGGTAAATAGGCGGTTTCTTGAACTCAATCGATAGAAGAAATGGAGTTCTAGCGAAATAGCTATAATTTTAGTAGACTGAAACATTGGAAGCTGTTGTTGCGAAAGGTGCATATGTGATCACAAAACAGAGATCACAAGTGCTGGAAGATGTGGAAAATTTGTTGTTGGTGTGGATCAACGAGAAATAGTTAGCAGCAGATAGTGTTTCGGAGGCAATAATATGTGAAAAAGCAAGGCAGTTGCATGATGATCTCGTTAAGAAAATGCCTGCAACGAGTGCTGAAGTGATCGAATTTAAAGAAAGCAGAGGCTGGTTTCAAAAATTTAAGAATCGAAGTGGCATACATAGTGTTGTGAGGCATGGTGAGGCAGCCAGTTCTGACAAAAGTGCAGCTGAAAAATATGTGCCTGAATTCCAGGAGTACATAGAGGCTAAACAATTCCTCCCCCAACAAGTGTTTAATTGTGATGAAACAGGCCTGTTTTGGAAGAAAATGCCTAACAGGACCTTCATTACTCAGGAGGAAAAGGCACAGCCAGGACATAAGCCTATGAAAGACAGGCTAACTTTGATGCTTTGTGCTAATGCCAGTGGTGATTGCAAAGTGAAGCCTTTACTGGTGTATCTTTTTGAAAATCCCTGAGTGTTTGGCAGATGCGGTATCACCAAGTCTAACTTGTGTGTGATGTGGAAGTCTAACAAAAGGCATGGGTCACAAAGGACATTTTCTTAGAGTGGTTCAATGGCGTGTTTGGCCCCAGTGTGAAGAAATATCTCCAGGAAAATAATTTGCCACTTAAGTGCCTCCTGATAATGGACAATGCTCCTTGTCATCCTCCAAACTTGGTAGAGAAAATTGTGGAGAACTTTAAATTCATCAAAGTGAAGTTCTTGCCCCCTAATACCACTCCTTCCCTCCAGCCCATGGACCAGCAGGTCATTGCAAACTTTAAAAAACTCTACACCAAAGCAATGTTTCAAAAGTGCTTTGATGTGACCACAGACATGAATATAACCCTAAGAGACTTTTGGAAAAACCATTTCCATATCCTGTACTGTGTACACCTTATAGGTAAGGCTTGGGAGGAAGTGACTACCAGGACTTTGAACTCTGCCTGGAGAAAATTGTGGCCAGACTGTGTCCTAGAGAGGGATTTTGAAGGTTTTGGGGCTGAGCCTCAGAACTCTGAGCCTGAGTCTGAGCCTGTTGTGAAAGAAATTGTGGAACTAGGCAAGTCCATGGGGTTGGAGGTGAGTGGTGAGGATGTGGAACAGTTGGTGGAGGAGCACAAGGAAGAGCTAACCACTGAAGATCTGCAAGAACTTCAACAGCAACTGCAACAAGAGACCACAGGTCAGGACAATGGTTCAGAGGAGGAGGAGGTGGAACAGAGATGGAAGAAGGTGCCTTCTTCAAGGATTAGGGAGATCTGTGCCAAATGGACTGATGTGCAAGGCTTTATGGATGAATATCACCTTAACCATGCTGTTGCAGGCCGTGCTGGCAACCTGTACAATGACACAGTGGTGTGTCATTTCAGGGATGTGTTAAAGAATCGCTAAAAACAGAGCTCCCTGGACAGATTTTTGGTTAGAGAGGGATCCAGTGACTCTCAACCTGGTCCTAGTGGCATTAAAAGAAAAAGGGAAGTAACCCCAGAAAAGAACTTGCCACCTGCAGTGTTAATGGAAGGGGATTCCCCTTCCAAACACTAGCATACCACTCCACCTTCTCCCCTCCTCCCGTCCTCCACACATCAACAACTCTTCAATAAATGTAAGTGACATGTTATTGTACTATATTTACATGTGTATTTATTTAATGTTCATTAAACTGTGTATTATTTAATGTCAAAAAGTTCTAAAAAATATTTTATTTTACTACTTTTGGAAGTCTGGAATGGATTAATTTTATTTCCATTATTTCTTATGGGGAAAATTGATTCGGTTAACGATTGATTCGGTTACAGATATGCCCTCTCTGACGGATTAATATCGTTAACCGAGGTATGACTGTACCTGGAGTCAAAGTTTCCTCATATAAGTGAAGGCAAGCTAAAGGCAGGAATCTTTGTTGGCCTTCAGATTCGGGAATTGATGAAAAACAAGCATTTTGATGAAGCATTAGCAGGTGTCGAGATGAATGCCTGGTTTTCATTCTAGCACATTGTCCACAACTTCCTGGGAAACAGGTGCTCCCCCGAATATGATAAAATGATCCAAGACCTGATTTCAAGTTTCCAACAACTTGGGTCTAGAATGAGTGTGAAGATGTACTTTTTGCACTAACATCTTGACTATTTTCCCAGCAATTGTGGGGACTACAGTGAGGAACAAGGAGAGCGGATCCATCAAGATATTTGCACCATGGAAACTCGATACCAGGGCAAATGGAATGTCAGCATGATGGCGGATTACTGCTGGTCATTGAAACGTAATGGTCTCGATGCACAGCACAAGCAAAAATCAAAGCAGTCCTCCTTCCCTTGATTCAGTATGTAGGCTAACCATTAGGAGCATATTTTTTTAATAAAATCATCTGATTTGATTCATGTTCATTTGGAATTCATATGTTCTTAAAACTAACAGAATGTGATTTTCCATGATTACTTGTTTTAGTGCTTCTTTTTTATTATAATACAGTGGACCCTCAGTTTTCGTGCACCTCCAAACTCGAACAATTATGTAAATGTATTTTTGTAAGTGCTTGTGTAAGTGTACTTTTGGGGGTCTGAAAAGACTAATCTAATTTACATTTGTCCTTATGGGAACAAATTCGTTCTGTAATGGCACTCAAACAGCATTCTGGAAAGAATTTTCAACGAAAACCGAGGGTCCACTGTAATATTAATCCATGATTACTTGCCTAATTTTAATAAAGTAACAATTTATTAAAAAATCACATTTTTATCATTGAATTTTATACAAAATCCTTACATGATAGAGCAAAATGGTTTAGATATTTACAATCAGCAGCCCAAGAATGTAAGATCGCAACCATGAATAAAAATAAAAATTAAAAACATTCCAAATGCAGACCAGTGTTATTACAGTGAGACCCCGGTTCTCGTCGATAATCCATTCCAGAGGGCCCGTCGACCACCGGTTTCGTCAAACTCCGATTCTATTTTCCCCATAAGAAATAATGGAAATAAAATTAATCCGTTCCAGACATCCAAAAGTATTAAAATAAAATATTTTTTAGAGCTTTTTGACATTAAATTAAACACAATTTTATAAAAAATTAAGAAATAAATAGTACAATAACATGTCACTTACATTTATTGAAGAGTTGTTGATGTGTGGAAGACGGGAGGAGGGGAGAAGGTGGAGTAGTATGCTAGTGTTTGGAAGGGAAATCCCCTTCCATTAACACTGCAGGTACTAAGTTCTTTTCTGAGGTTACTTCCCTTTTTCTTTTAATGCCACTAGGACCAGGTTGAGTCACTGGACCCCTCTCTAACCAAAAATCTGTCCAGGGAGCTCTGTGTCTGGCGGTTCTTTAAAATGTCCCTAAAATGTGACAAGACATTGTCATTAAACATGTCGCATATACGGCCTGCAACATCTTGGTTAGGGTGATAATAATACATAAATGTTTGCACATTAGTCCATTGGGCACAAATCTCCTTAATTTTTGAAGAAGGCACCATCTTCCATCTCTGTTCCACCTCCTTTCCCTCTGGACCATTTTCCTGAACTGTGGTTCGTTGTTGCTGTTGAAGCTCTTGCAGATCTTCAGTGGTTAGCTCTTCATTGTGCTCCTCCACTAACTGTTCCACATCCTCACCACTCACCTCCAACCCCATGGACTTGCCCAGTTCCACAATTTCTTGCACAACAGGCTCAGGCTCAGGGTTCTGAGGCTCAGCCCCAAAACCTTCAAAATCTAGGACACAGTCTGGCCACAATTTTCTCCAGGCAGAGTTCAAAGTCCTGGTAGTCACTCCCTCCCAAGCCTTACACAATGCACTTTTGAAACATTACTTTGGTGTAGAGTTTTTTAAAGTTGCAAATGACCTGCTGGTCCATGGGCTGGAGGAGAGGAGTGGTATTAGGGGTCAAGAACTCACAGCCCTGCACAATTTTCTCTGCCAAATCTCGAGGATGACCAGGAGCATTGTCCATTATCAGGAGGCACTTAAGTGGCAAATTATTTTCCTCGAGATATTTCTTCACACTGGGGCCAAACACGTTTTTGAACCAATCAAGGAAAATTTCCCTAGTGACCCATGCCTTTTTGTTAGACTCCCACACCACACACAAATTAGACTTGGTGATACAGCATCTGCCAAACACTCGGGGATTTTCAGAATGATACACTAGTAAAGGCTTCACTTTGCAATCACCACTGGTATTAGCACACATCATGAGAGTTAGCCTGTCTTTCATAGGCTTATGTCCTGGGAGTGCCTTTTCCTCCTGTGTAATGAAGGTCCTGTTGGGCATTTTCTTCCAAAACAGGCCTGTTTCGTCACAATTGAACACTTGTTGGGGTTGGAATTGTTCAGCCTCTATGTACCCCACGAATTCTTGAACATATTTTTCAGCCGCACTTTTGTCAGAACTGGCTGCCTCACCATACCTCACAACACTATGTATGCCACTTCGCTTCTTAAATCTGTCAAGCCAGCCTTTGCTGGCTTTAAATTCGTTCACTTCATCACTCGTTGCAGGCATTTTCTTGACGAGATCATCATGCAACTGCCTTGCTTTTTCACATATTATTGCCTGCGTAACACTATCTCCTGCTAACTGTTTCTCGTTGATCCACAACAACAACAAAGTTTCCACTTGTTCCAGCACTTGAGACCTCTGTTTTGTGACCATACTTGCACCTTTTGCAACAACAGCATCCTTGATTTCCTTTCTCTTGGCCAAAATGGAAGAGATGGTTGAATGGGATTTGCCATAGAGCCTGGCCAGCTCAGTGACACGCACTCCACTTTCATATTTTGCTATCATCTCCTTCAATTCTACCGTATTTCTGACATTCTTTACCACAGGCTTGGCACTAGGAGCTTTCTTGGGGCCCATGATGACTTATTTAGCAGTTGCAAGCACTAAAAACACTGGAATGACAATATATATATGGTACACTGAGTGCCTGGGTGCCCAGCTGGGCCACGGCCCCACGTGTATGCGTCCAGGACGGATAGCCAACTCACCCAACTCCGAGTGGCCGCCTAATACCGAGCCAAAATAACTGTAAAAAAAAAGTTGAACACCGATTTGGCCGAGCTCCGACGCCGTCGAGCATCAGGGGTTGACTGTATTAACAAACCAGCCATATCCCACCGAGGCAGGGTGACCCAAAAAGAAAAACAAAAGTCTTTATTTTTAAATTTAGTAATGTATACAGGATAAGGGGTTACTAGCCCCCTGCTCCCAGCATTTTAGTCACCTCTTATGACACGCATGGCTTACGGAGGAAGAATTCTGTTCCATTTCCCCATGGAGATAAGAGAAATAAACACAAACAAGAACTAGTAAGAAAATAGAAGAAAACCCAGAGGAGTATGTCTAAATATGTCTAATTACTCTCATTAATTCAAGGAATGGACAGGTTTCAAAACCATGGTAAACCAACCATAAAATTAGTAAATAATGATATTAATATTATCTTACTCATATTGTGCTGCTGGGTCATGAAGGAACCTCTTCTGTGTGAAGGTCACTGCTTCAGGTGATGTCCGCACCACACTCACTACTGGGTAGCCCATCTGCTCTGTCCACGTCTCCATTATTTCTCCTACATCATTCTGTGTAAATAAGATATTGAGTAATTTATTTTTTAGAAAAATATTCATCACATATAAAATATAAAAAGCTATATTAAGCAGTATTAACCCTTTCAGGGTCGAGACCCTCGATTCTTAACTCTCTCTCAGGGTCGAGAAATTTAAAAAAAAAAATTATTTTTTCTTATGAAATAATAGTTTTTTTTTTTCTAAATCTAATAGTTACCGAGATATAGAGACTTGAAGTTGACAGAAAGTGAACCGCTTATGGCAACATCACTGACTGCCGGTCACCCAGTAATAGTTTATTTTTTTTCTATTTTTTCTTGTATTTTTTAACATTTTAATTTTTCAAGTAACTTTTATGGCTTGAGACCAATATAAGCCATATTTTGTATATATACACTCCTTGTATACTACACAATAACTGCTGGCTGGCTGGCTGACCAGCTAGACGGCTGGCTAGCTGGCTGTATGTCTCACAGGAAACACAAATGCAATTATACATAGTGTAAATTACCTAGGATAAACGGGAGATAATAATAATAATAATAATAATAATTGAAGCATGGTGTAAGATGTGTGTGTGTCACAGTCTTATCAGTAAACTAATGACAGCAGTGACATTTGATGAGGGGTGAGGGTCCTCTTATCTTATATTATCACTCCACTAATTAGTGATTACATTTGATGAAGGTACACTGCCTTCATTTTATTTGTTTTCACTGTTTTATCTGTCTTTGTCTCTCTCTGTCTATCTGTTTGTGTCTCTGTCTCAGAGAGAGTCACTGCTTCACATCTGAGTCCTGATACATATTATTTGCCAGTCTGTATTTATGTGTACCTGTGAGACAGACAGACAGACAGCCAGCCAGACCGCCAGCCAGCCAGCCCCAGCTAGCCAGCCACAGCCAGCCAGCCAGCCAGCCACAGCCAGCCAGCCACAGCCAGCCTCAGCCAGCCAGCCTCAGTCAGCCAGCCAGCCAGCCCCAGCCAGCCAGTCACAGCCAGCCAGCCACAGCCAGCCAGCCAGCCAGCCACAGCCAGCCAGCCAGCCAGCCACAGCCAGCCTCAGCCAGCCAGCCTCAGTCAGCCAGCCAGCCAGCCTCAGCCAGCCAGCCAGCCAGCCAGCCCCAGCCAGCCAATGTTGTTTACACAAACCCCACTGCCTTACTCACCCAATGGAAATAAGTCACTCTGTCTGACTTTTTTGGGTTATCCTAGGTTCTCTACACATATGCTGCTATGTATGATAATGTATACCTGAATAAACTTACTTACTTACTTACCCCCCCCCCCCCACTGCCTTACCCACCACTCACACTGCCGGAGTGAGGTATTCCTTACCACATAGCTTGGTGACAAAGGCACACTGAATTACCAATCCCACAATGCAATGCGGGTGCATAATTTTTTTCCTACTGCACACACTTACCACATAGACCCATTCTATCACATGCAGGACTACCAGCTCTCTCCCCCTCGATTTGAAGCCACTAGAATTTATGTGTACTAGTACGTCAAACCCCCTGGTGCGTAAGACGTAATAGTATGTCAAAAACCCTGAAAGGGTTAAGAAAGAAGAGAATTGTAAGGGGTTGGGAGCAGTAGGAGGATTAAATACTAT
>WNWK01058519.1:0-10429 GCA_009830355.1 Cherax destructor | reverse complement strand
TTTAGTACAGTATAGAGTACCAGATAGTAGTACATCATAATATAGAATAGTAGTACATTAAAAAGTACAGTTCAGTAGTAAATTATAGTAGTTGTTACGTCCCCTACCTAACAATGGCTGTTAGGTAGATCCCCCGGGCCCCTGTGACGTCATCAAACGTGATGTTTGACTGACGAGCCGGCTAGACCGACAGGTTAACCAGACCTCCTATACACAACACTGGAGAGTTCCCGCTCCCTGATACCCCAAAAGGAGGTAACCCAAAAACCCCCACATATAACTTGGGAGTTCAAGACTCTCGCATACACTAGGGGATTGGGCAGATCTCGGAGTTGTGACCCGCAGTGTGGTGCTGGTGACGGGTTTACATTCCAGTGCTAAAAAAACTGGAAGCTCTATTCTTTGACGTATTACTGAAAGAGCTTTGTACTTGTGATTTTGGCGGAAACAGTGTTGGTGTTCTCTTCCTTTGATATGATGACACTGTAGCATTATGAGGAGACGGCAAGTCTGGTCCCAGAATTGACTTTTATTGGCTTTTCATGCCGACTATGTACCGGACTTCCAGTTTTTACCCAGTTTTCCCGGAGGTCAGGTATTCAGTGGACATCCAGAGAGTTACTTTGGCACGACAAAAGTTGAGTCATGTTTTTGGGTGTGCACGGGTGCACAGGTTTTTTATTAGAGGGGGGTTCAGATGCGGGGGGGGGCCATGTAGCACAGAGAAGGTGTCGTGTGACACAGTGATGGAGTCTTATGGTACAGGAGATGGGGCGTGGAACCCCGTAAGCGTGATATAAAACATAGATAAGGGTGTCTGAGGCACGGTGGAGAAGGAGATCAGAGAGGTATGGTAGTGTCCTGCGTGAACTTGAAATGGCAGCGATTTAAAGCACTGGTATATGATTTTACTTGTGGTATTTTAGTGTACTATGATTTTGTTTATATAAATATGTTTTTACACAAATTATAATGATTATTTTTTATTCAGATTATATGTTTTTATATTAATAGTAATAATCTAATATAATAAATATTGAAAATATATTTTTTTTGTTATCCCAAACATCTTTATTACAAATGTTTCTTTTGTATTAGTAGTACAGTACAAAAGTACAGTTCAAATATATAGCAGTATAGAACTCAGTATAAGAATAAAGAAAAACAGAACAGAGGAAAAAACAGAGGTAGAAGACAGTAGCAGACGTAGACAGACAGTAGACAGAATAGAAGCAAAACAATTTAGACACCCGACAGAAGCGGAAGACCACTGACAGAGACAGATTAAAACAAAAAAGACAGAAAAAGACAGACAAGAGGATATAGTCCGACAGAGACGATAGAGACAGAAAAGACAGCATAGTAGAATTACGAAAAAAGATAGAAACATTGTAATAGACAGACATTGTAAAGTAGAGACAAAAATAGACATTTGGGGGAGTCCAGATAGGACAAAATTATATAGACAGAAACCCCGAGATTAAAGAGAAGAAAGAGACTGAAAGTCCGACAGAGAAAGATAAAGTTAGACACAGAAAAAAAGAGCAAAAGAAAGATGCAATAGAGACAGACAGTAGATAAAAGGAAAAACAGATAAGACAGATAGAACAGCAAGACAAGCAGAACAGATAGTAGACAGACAGAGACCTGAACAGATAGTTTTAAAAATTTTTAAAGATAGAGAACATTCCGAGACAGATAGAGAAAGAACACTAGACAGAGACAGACAGCAAGCACAGAAGAACGGAGTGAAGAAAGAATACAATAAAAGACCACAGATAGAGACAGAAAAACGACCATAGACAATAAAGACAGACAGAAAATAAGAGAAACAGAGACAGATAAAACAGACAGAGACAGATTGTAGAACAGGTGAGAGATTGACAGAAGATGTCCAATTTAGACAAAAAGTGGATAGAAATTTTAACAGAGAAGGCAGTAGTTCAGTAGAGACAGACAGACCACAGAAAATTTAACAAATGAAAACAGACAGAACAGATAGAGATACAAAAAAAACAGATAGAGCGACAAAGGCAACATAGGGAGAAGAAAAACAGAAACAGATAAGACAAATACCACAGATGAGCAGATAGAGACAGGAAAAAAGATAAGACAGCCGAGAAAAGGAGAGACAGACAGATAAAGACAGATAGAGTTCATAAGTAGTAAACTGTAGACAGATAGAGAAACAAAAGACAGTTCAGTAGAAAGATGGTACAGACAGACTACAGATAGTGAAATAGAGCACAACACAGAGTCCGTAGAAAAACAGATAAATTTTGAAAGAGACAGTACCTAGACAGACAGAGACAATCAAGACAGATAGGGCAGTCCGAGACAGACAGAGACAGAGACAGAAAACAGAAGTAGAAGATAGAGGGGCCCGATAAAAAAGGACGGAAAGACAGAGAACAGATAGAGACAGGAGCACCGATAACACAGATAGAAGGGGATATTTGACAGACAGGACAGAAAAAAAACAACAGACAATATAAAGATGAAGAACAGATATAGACAGAACAGCAGATAGGGGGAGACAGAGAACATAGAAAAGAAAAGAACAGATAAGACAGTAAAAATGACAGAGATATATAGATTTCCAGTACAGAGACTGAATAATAGTCAGATAGTGACTGAAGAGAACAGAATATTATTACAGACAATATACAGAATAGTGGAAGATAGACAGACTTTAGTACTATAACGATATGTTATTTGGAGGTCTTGGAGGCGTGGTTAAAAATGATAAGGTTTTTCGGAGGCTTCTTACTTTATTTGTATTTGGGTGCGAGAAGGTTTGCGTGTCTGAATGGCCCAGGCCATGTGCCATGAGAGGGAGAGGAGTAGGCCTATTGACTGAGGAAGTCTGGGCGCCGGGAGGGGGGGCCAGGGGGGGTCTGGAGACGTGGGTACGCCTACCAGGCTTGCCTCTGGCGGAATACTATGGAAACTAGCATGGCACGAAATATGAACTCAGCTGGCAGACAGCATGGTGCTCCATGCAGACAGTCAGGCGTCTACATCGCTCGGTCACTGCTACCCATGGTCGTCCCGACCATGAATGGCATTAAAAACTAGGGTCTCTCGCAAGAACAGGTCACAGAACACGAAAGAAAAATAATATATACATAAACATATGGACATAGAAAAAAAACTTCCTCCAGAGAAGGAAGAAAAAAATGGTGTGCTTCGTGGTCTAAGGCAGTGAGCGTCGATGAGCACTGCACGCCTTCCTGCGTCTGGATACATACTGCAAACACGGAAGACATGAGCTGTGACGTAACAGGGTACGGTCTCCTTGGGAAGTGAAGCAGACATCGTAGTAGTCGCTGCAGGGGTTCACCAACTGGGGCACAACTGCTGGGCCCTCGAGTGAGGCGTCGTCATTATCGCAACAGGACAGGACTGGCAAGCGACTCAGGAGGACATTCCTCGACTGGTACTGTCGCTGGAGCTGTCGCTGCTGGCGAGTGTGGAGAAAGTCGTGACAGGGACGACTCGGCGAAACATCTGGAGGTCGTAACAGCATACACCATACTGCAGTGAGTGGGCTAGCAGTCAAAGGACATCATCTTTGTGCAGGCTGCTCACTGAAGCTGTGACACGAGGCTGACAGTCGCCTGCCAACAGGCTTAACTGGGCTTGGCGAGGACATCTCTCGACAGTAGGAAGTTACAGCAGAGGGCAGTGTAAGCGTCCCCAGACTGGTCATCTGCAATAACTGGACTGACGGTCTGGAGGTGAAATGGAACGGTCTCGATGGGAGAATCGTCGCGGGTAGATTCAGCAAAGGCATCTACGAGCGGCGAACAATAAGAGCTTTCTTGTACAAGGCGCTCGAACGCTGTAACTGACGCCTGACTGACAAATGTCAGGTTGTCAAGCGCGGGGGCGGGTCACACACTGGGTGACAAAGTAACACACAGGTGCTACATAGGACACACGAGAAACTGCACACAACTACACATGTGGTACAACATAGCTTATTAGCAAATGACGCTTTTCTGTATAAAAATCGTCACTAAGTAATACATGAACATGTGAGAACACAGACTGAGAGGAATAATTAATGAACACTCGACTTATATCTTCTCTCAAACTTCTCGACAAATAATGAAAATAAAATGCACACGGTGAAACTACAGCACTGGGACATCATATGGGTGATATCAGGCGGACATCGCGAGTGACGTCAGCAGACGTCGCGAGGAACGTCAGGCAACATCGTGGGTGACGTCGCGAGGTGACGTCCTGGTGTGACATGATGATGGATGTCATGGGGTGACATCGCGAAGTGACACAGTGGAGGGACGTCGTGGAGTCGGCAGCATCGTGACGTCAGTGGAGTCAGGCAGCTGACCACAGCACATGGCTTGCTGATCCACTGGCTTGAGATCCACGTGGCTTGCTGATCCACGTGGCTTGCTGATCCACGTGGCTTGCTGATCCACGTGGCTTGTAGATCCACGTGGCTTCGAGTGGCCTCGACACTCTGATACACAGCACTGGCAAGAATTCACAAGGAAATTCACAGAAAACAGCATAGAGGGAGGGCAGTGAGTGGTGTATGGTGGTGGCGGCGTACACTAGGGCGAGCGTGAGTGTCTGGGTGAGAGGAGAGGAGTCCGGCCGCTTCCTACCTCACCCACCCATACACGAGGGAGACACCCACACTAGACGCTGAAATCACCACTAACTCACCTCTGAAGTGCTGAAATAGCAGTGCTGAGCAGAACAAAAAAGCAGAACATGCTGGCAAGGCTGAGCACGTGACTGAGAAACAGCATGGGACGTGTGGCGTGAAGTCAGTGACGCCATTTCTCGGAAAATTAGACAATTTCGGCCTGAATCCCGCTTGTACCTGTGTCTGGATGCTGAGATTTGCAGACACGACATCAGGATAACCGTTGAGACGGATGCTTCTTGTGTAGGCTGATGAAATGAAAATACAACTTCAGTCCTCTTCCTCCCTCAACACAACAGCTGCGAAGGCACCGCTTTTCACCATTTATAACGATGTGTTATTTGGAGGTCTTGGAGGCGTGGTTGAAATGATAAGGCTTCGGAGGCTTCTTTCTTTATTTGTAATAAGGGTGCGAGTAGCAGGTTGCGTGTTCAGGCCAGGCCCAGGGGCCCTGGCCAGGGAGAGGAGTAGGCCATTGACTGAGTGAAGTCTGGGCGCCGGTGAGAGAGTGGCCAGGGGGGGGTCTGGTAGACGTGGGCACGCCTACCAGGCTTGCCCTCTGGCGGAATACTATGGAAACCAGCATGGCACGAAATATGAACTCAGCTGGCAGACAGCATCGTCATGCATTAACACATTAGGTCTACAGCAATAACATAGAGCACAGCACAGTAGCACAGCATAGCAAAAACAGCAAAGCAGCACAGCATAGTAGCACAGCATAGTAGTACAGAGTACAGCATTGTAGACAGCACAGCCTAGGTAACAGCATAGCAGCGCACACAGCAGCACAGCATTTTTAGCACAGCAAAACAGCACACCATAGAGCAAATCACAGCAGCAACAGCATGAAGCACATCGTAGCAGCACAGCACAGCAGCAAAAGCATAGCAGCATAGCAGAAGTCCAGCACAGCAGCAACAGCACAGCAGCAATCATAGTAGAAACAGAATACTTCCAGAGCACAGCTAACAGAATAGTAGCACAGAATATTCAGCACAGAGCATAGCAGTCCAGCACATCACAAACAGCAGATCAAGCAAAGCATGATAGCATATTAGCACAGCATAGCAGCACAGCACATCAGTATAGGCAACAGCATTGAGCACAGCGTAGCAGCAAAGCACCGTAGCACAGCACAGCAGGCACAGCATAGCACAGCATAGCAAAACCCATCAGAGCACAGCATAGCAGCAACTACACAGCAGCAATAATCAGAACAGCACAGCAGAACAGCACAGCAGCACAGCACAGAACATCAGCATTGTTGCACAGAATAGCTTGTATAGCATAAGCACAGCACAGAGTAGAGCGCAGTAGTCCAGCATAGTAGCACAGCACAGCACCACAGCATTTGTAACAGCATAGCAGCAACAGTCCCAGAGCAAGCATAGCAGCAATACAGCAAAGCATAGAAAAGACAGCACAACAGCACCATATCACAGCATAGCAGCACAGCATAGCACCACATCATAGAAAAGCCATAGCAGCAACAGTCCACAAAAGCTAGAAAGCATTACAAAGAAGCAGCAATATTATTAGACAGCATAGAGCAGCAGCACAATACACCATAGCACAGCATAGCAGCACAGCACAAAAGCACAGTTCAGTAATTCATAGATTACAGTGTAGTACCACAGATAGTAGTACAGCATATTAGCACAACACAGTTGTCCAGTAGAGAAGAACAGCATAGTAGCACAGCACATTAGTAAAGATAGTAGCACAATCATAGTCTACAGTAAAGAGGCACAGCACTAGCACAGCACAGAGCACAGCACCGCAGCACAGCATAGTAGTAAATTCAGAAGCAACAGCACAGCAGAACAGCAACAGCAGACCAGCACGAGCACAGAACAGCAGCACAGCATAGAGAAAGCAAGGCAGATAACAAGCACAGCATAGCAGAGAGTAGCATTAAGCATAGCACCACAGCATAGAAAGCAGCAGACAGCACACAGAGTATAGAGAACAGCACAGAGACAGCATAGAGCAAGCATAGAAGAACCTACAGTAGTATAATTAGTACAGCATAGAGTAAAGCATATAGTACAGCACAACAAAACAGTATAGTAATAGAGTATAGTAATACAGCATAGAAGTACAGTAACAGAGACACTATAGCAATAACGCACAGTAGAAACTGAATTATAGCACAGCATAGCAGCAACAGCACAGCAGTCGTACAGCAGAACATAATATTAGTAAAGCACAGTAGCACAGCATAGATAATGCACAGCAGAACACAATAACAGCATAGCAGCACAGAACAAAGCATCATAGCAGCAACAGCACAGCAGTGAGCATCAAAGACACATAGTAGCAACAGCATAAGAGATAAAAAGCACAGAATAGCAGCATAGCACAGCACAGTAGCACAACATAGCAGCACAGCCAGTAGCAACAGCATAGCAGAACAGCACAGCAGCACAGATAGCACAGATAGCAACAGCACAGAAAGCATTGTAGACAGCACAGTAGCAATAGCATACAAGAGACAGCAAAGAGACAGCATTTGCAAATACATTAGGACAGCACCTGCCATAACAGACAGTGGCACAGCATAGCAGCAAGATAGCAGACAGCGCAGAGAAACAGCAGAAGTTGTAACAGCATGGCAGCACTGCATACCAAACAGCACAACAACACAGCATATCACAGCATAGCAGCAAATAGCACACAGCACAGCAGTCAGCATAGCAGCACAGCACAGCAGAATCAGTCAGAGCACAGCATAGCAGCACAGCAGCACAGCATAGCAGCAGAGCATAGAATATAGCAGCACAGCACAGCATCACACCATAGCACAGCATAGTTAAACAGTATTGTAGACAATAGTAGACAGTCCAGCAACACAGCATAGCAGAACAGCACACCAGCATCTTACAGCAGCACAGCACAGCTTGCACGTAAAAGCACATCAGCACAGAACAAAAATAGCAGCACAGCATAGGAGCACAGTTCAGCAGTAGTTTGCAGAACAACATAGCACAGTAAGCACACCAACCCCGCAAGCAGCACAGCACAGTAGCACAGCACTGAGCACAGCATAGCAGCACAGCACAGCAGCAGCATAGAGAAACAGCATAGCAGCCGAACATAGTAGCACAGCATAGAGCAGCAAAGAACAGCATTGCAGAACAGCACAGTAGAACACAGCATAGCAGCACAGCACATCATAACCAGCACAAGCACAGAACAGCCATAGCATAGAAGCAAAAGCACAGCAGCAGATATCAGTAGTCCCATAGAGCACAGCACAGCAACCCAGCATATCTTTACAGCATAGTAGCACAGCACAGCAGCATCAGCATAGCAAGCACAGCACAAAGCACAGCATAGGCACCGCACAAAAGCGCACCATAGACAGCATAGTAGCACAGCACATATACAGCAGAGCAGCACAGCACAGCAACACAGCATATAGAAACAGCATAGCAATAACCATAGTAGCAAATCACAGTAGCACAGCAGCAGCAGAGCATAGTAGCACAGCATTGAGCAATATAGCACAGCACAATAGTAACAGTACAAAAGGTTATTTCAGAAGTAAAGTAATAGTGATATGACTACAGTATAGGACAGTATAGTAGTAAACGCAGAAGTACAGAAGAGAAAACAGTATAGTAGTACAGTGGTTGTCTACAAGCCCCCCAGATGCAACGTCCCAACAATTCCAGGAACAGCTTCTGAAAATTGACCACTGTCTGGAAAATCTTCCAGCTCCTGCCCCCAACATCTTGCTATTGGGGGATTTCAACCTCAGGCACCTAAATGGAGGAACATTGCAAACAATGTGGTAGCAGAGATAACACCAGGAGGCAGCTCAGATGAAAATTCACACATGCATGAACTTTTTAAATCTCTGCACCAAGTTCACCTTAAACCAGCAAATAGTAGAGCCCACAAGATTAGAGAATACGCTGGACCTCATCTTCACCAACAATGATGATCTGATATGAAATGTCATCATATCAAAAACAATATACTCAGATCACAACATAATAGAGGTCCAGACATGCATGCGGGGAGCTCCAGATCAACAAAATGTGATCAGCCGTGAGGGAGCTTTCTCCAAATTCAACTTCAATAACAAAAACATAAGGTGGGACCAAGTAAACCAAGTCCTAAATTATATAAACTGGGAAGATTGCCTAAGCATCACGGATCCCAACCTATGTCTTGAACAAATTAACTCTGTGGTATTGAGGTTTGCTCAAGGCAAATTCCCTTAAGGAAAAGGAGGAGAAGATGCAACCAGAAAGAGAGAGGCGCTCCTATACAGGCGAAGGCACAGAATAACTGAGTGGCTACAGGAGGCCAATATCTCTGAAATACGTAGGAGACACTATTCAGAGAAATAGCAAACATCGAATTAAAACTAAAGGAATCTTATAGGAATCAAGAGACACGGGAAGAACTAAGAGCCATAAATGAAATTGAAAGAAACCCTAAGTATTTCTTTTCCTATGCAAAATCAAAGTCGAGAACAACAACCAGTATTGGGCCCCTACTTAAACCGGATGGGTCCTACACAGATGACAGCAAGGAAATGAGTGAGTTACTTTAAATCCCAGTATGACTCAGTCTTTAGCGAGCCACTAACCAGACTGAAAATCGAAAACCTAAATGATTTTTTCATGAGAGTGCCACAGAATTGACAGACGCATGCCTTTCTGACATCATCACTACGCAAAATGACTTTGAAAAGGCAATAAATGACATGCCCATGCACCCGCTCCAGGCCCAGACTCATGGAACTCCGTGTTCATCAAGAACTGCAAGAAGCCCCTATCACATGCTTTTAACATCTTATGGAGAGGGAGCATGGACACTGGGATCGTCCCGCAGCTACTAAAAACAACAGACATAGCCCCGCCCAAAAGGGGGCAGTAAAGCAATAGCAAAGAACTACAGACCAATTGCGCTAACGTTCCATATCATAAAAATCTTTGAAAGGGTTCTAGAAGCAAGATCGCCACCCATCTTGATACCCATCAATTGCACAACCCAGACAGCATGGGTTTAGAGCAGGCCGCTCCTGTCTGTCCCAACTACTGGACCACTACGACAAGGTCCTGGATGCTCTAGAAGATAAACAGAATGCAGATGTTATATACACAGATTTTGCAAAGCCTTTGACAAGTGTGACCATGGTGTAATAGCACAAAATGCGTGATAAAGGAAAACAGGAAAAGTTGGTAGGATGGATTTAATTCCAACACGTAGAACACAAAGAGTAGTAGTCAACAGAGTAAAGTCTGAGGCAGCTACTGTGAAAAGCTCTGTTCCACAAGGCACAGTACTTGCTCCCATCCATTCCTCATCCTCAAACAGACATTGACAGGGATATAAGCCCAGTGCTGTGTCTTCCTTTCAGATGACACCCGAATCTGTATGACAGTGTCCACCGTTGAAGACATCAAGACTCCAAGCAGACATAAACCAAATCTTTAAATGGGCTGCAGAAAACAATATGAAGTTCAATGATGAGAAATTTCAATTACTCAGATACGGGGAAAAAGTGAAGAAATTAAAATCTCATCGGAGTACAAAACTAATTCCAACCACAAATAGAGCGAAAACTAATGTCAAAGACCTGGGAGTGATCATGTCAGAGGATCTCACCTTAAGGACCATAACAATGTAGCAATTGCATCTGCTCGAAAAAAGACAGGATGGATAATGAGAACCTTTAAACCAGGGATGCCCCCATGTGACACTTTCAGATCGCTTGTTTATCTA
>WNWK01058518.1:0-10430 GCA_009830355.1 Cherax destructor | reverse complement strand
GAAACAGAGGACTGTGGACATTTTTTTAAAGTGTCCGGGACTGTGGCCCTAGGGGATTAAAGACAAAAAAAAGAAGCCCAGATAGGGTTTTGATACCTGAAGTTTTTGGGGGGGTTTTCCTTCCAAACACAACCCCCTCCTCCCTCCTCCTCCTCCCTCTTCCATATGCCATCAAAAACCAATAATGGTAAGAAAAAAGATTTGTTTTTTACTAATATTTTTAGTATCAGCACGTAGTATTTAATGTTTTTGTCTATGTGAAGCTTAATTTTTTTAAAAATATATTATTTTTATTATTTTTGATTTCTGAACGGTTAATTGTTTTTCCCTTTTTTTTATGGGAAAATTTAAAACCCCTTTCAACATTTACGTTAAGCAATGGAATGGATTAAATTAAGGGCGGGGCCCCTGTATGTACCGTTTTTTGGGCATTTAAGCTTTCCCCAAAGTTTTGAAAACTCATCCCTTATATCTAAAGGTCGGGAAGGGTTCGTTTTAAGAGTTGTTTACTAATTTACCTTACAACTAATGGCCCCTGGTTTTGTTCCCCCCAAACTAAAATTATGTGGTATTTTAAAAGTTTTTTGTAAGTGTTTTTTTGGGGTCTGAAATGACTAATCTAATTTTTTTTGTCCTTTAGGGGAAAAAATTTTTCCCGGAACAGCACTCAAACAGCATTCGGGAAAGAATTTTCAAAAAAACAGAGGTTCCACTGATTTGGGGCTCGTTTATACGCTTGCACCTTATAGTCGGAAAATACGGTAATCACTTTTCCCAAGCTCTTCATTAACCACATGATTATCTATCAGAGGATCCTTAATTATCAGAACCAAGTCCAGCAGGTTATTTCCTCTAGTTAAGACACTAACCAAATTTTCTGTCAAATTGCTACAGTCGATTTTGCTAAAATTAAAGTTTCCCGTTCAAACTATATTTTCATAAATTCATTCGGGGTTTTCTCATGGCAGAATACTTCTTACCTTATTATACGTGTTATTAAACATTTATTTTAATTCTGGGGATTTCTGAAACATTGTCTAACAAAGTTCCAAAAGACCACAGATTCACTGAAGTGAAAGTGACACAATTTTTGAAGGAAAGAATTCAAATAATAAGCTGAATCAGAAAATAATTTTGTATAGTTTTGAAGGATACAGATGGTATTGCTGTACAGGGTCCTAAAATACTTATCCTCATAAAAAAATTAAAAATTTTTTTTACAAGTTGAACAAAGGGAAACAGGCCTAACTGACATCGAAAACACTATCTAGAAAACGCTTGTTTGGGAGACATTTCCAAAAAAGGGGCGTTTTTTCCCGGATCGACCCACACCGTCCATCCCCCCAGGTACCCATTTTTCTGATTGGGGGAAAAACAACGGGAAAAAACACCCAATGTTTTACCCCCGTGGGGAAAGAACCCAGACATTCGCCGGGGCAGTGAACCTAGCCACCAGGCCACTGAGTTTGGTATAATAATTAGTAAAACACAGAAGTGGTAATAAAACTAATGACAGGGAAAATATTACACACTACTGATAAATAAAGGCATTTAAATGTTCTTATTTCGGTGCAAACGAGTTTTGAAGTAATAAATCTCACCGAGGAAGAGGCAGCATGCCAGGGCAGTGCCCCCCCCACAACACCATCACACCGCCCATCTTCACCATGTTAAGCGGCTGTTCTTCATTTCTTAAGGTGGCAAACACGCACTTAGTGGATCGAAAATTTATCAGATGAGAACTTCGCAGCCAAACAATTCTGTAAGATTCATAAAAAAAGATATATTTATGACTCTAAAGTATAAAAACACAGTGTATTTATATATATTAACAAACATTAACAACATTGTTTATGAGTGAAAGTGATGAAGATTCAGAAAAGTGCTTAAAAGACTGGAAATGATGGGTTCAGAAGTGTGTGTGTAAGAGAAGCTAAAGGATCAAATAACCTGCTGAGTAGGATAAGAGGCAGCATGCAGGTGCAGATAAGTATTTGTAAACACACACACAAAAAAAAACCGCAGGCCAAGTGTCTGTCAAAAAGTGCCTCAGACAACTGGTAACTAATACACACACCGCAGACAGAGTATAGGATAGGTGGCCAAAGACTGCAAACCTCGCTCAAGGAGAAAGATCTTGGGGTGAGTATAGCTGTATAACCCCTGTGGTTTAGCGCTTCTATTTGATTATAATAATAATAATAATAATTGGGGTGAGTATAACACCGAGCACATCTCTGGAAGCACACATCAACCAGATAACTGCTGCAGCATATGGGCACCTGGCAAACCTGAGAATAGCGTTCCAATACCTCAGTAAGGAATCGTTCAAGACTCTGTACACCGTGTACATCAGGCCCATACTAGAGTATGCAGCACCAGTTTCGAACCCACACCTGGTCAAGCACGTCAAGAAATTAGAGAAAGTGCAAAGGTTTGCAACAAGGCTAGTTCCAGAGCTAAGGGGAATGTCCTACGAAGAAAGGTTAAGGGAAATCGGCCTGACGACATTGGAGGACAGGAGGGTTAGGGGAAACATGATAACGACATACAAAAGACTGCGGGGAATGGATAAGGTGGACAGAGACAGGATGTTCCAGTGATGGGACACAGAAACAAGGGGTCACAATTGGAAGTTGAAGACTCAGATGAGTCAAAGGGATGTTAGGAAGTATTTCTTAGTCACAGAGTTGTCAGGAAATGGAATAGTCTAGCAAGTGAGGTAGTTGAGGAAGGAACCATACATAGCTTTAAGACGAGGTATGATAAAACTCATGGAGCAGGGATAGAGAGCACCTAGTAGCAATCAGTGAAGAGGCGGGGCCAAGAGCTGAGTCTCGATCCCTGCAACCACAAATAGGTGAGTATACAAGTGGAGGGGGAAGCAGGAAGGACCAGATGAATGAAACCAAACTACAAGAAAGGGGACTGCGCAGGCGTGAACTTCCTGCACGGGGTTCAGTGGGATAGAGAGCTGGCAGGGAAGTCAGTAAACGAGATGATGGAATATATGACAACAATATGCAAGGAAGCTGAGGAGAGGTTTGTACCTAAGGGTAACAGGAATAACGAAAAAGCCAGGAGAATAAGGAGAGCAGTCGTAGAGCCAGAAATGAATATGCATAGGTAAGAAGGGAGGTCCAAAGACAATACGAGAATGACATAGCAGCGAAAGCCAAATCTGACCCAAAGCCGTTGTACAGCCACATCAGGAGGAAAACAACAGTCAAGGACCAGGTAATCAGACAGGAAGGAGGGAAGGTCACAAAAAATGACTGCAAAGTATGTGAGGAGCTCAACATGAGATTCAAAGAAGTGTTCACAGAGGAGACAGAAGGGCCTCCAGAAAGACGGAAAGGTGGGGTACACCATCAAGTGTTGGACACAATACATACAACCAAGGAGGAAGAGAAGAGGCTGCTAAGCGAGCTAGATACCTTAAAGGTAAATGGGCCGGATAACATCTCTCCATTGGTCCTGAGAGAGGAAGCAGAGGTGCTAAGTGTACCACTAGCAACAATCTTCAACACATCTATCGAAACAGGGCGACTACCAGAAGTATGGAAGACAGCAAAAGTAGTCCGAATTTTTAAAAAAAAAGAGAGACACACGAAGCATTAAACTACAGACCAGTGTCACTGACATGTATAGTATGCAAAGTCATGGAGAAGATTATCAGAAGAGTGGTGGGGCACCTAGAAAGGAATGAGCTTATCAACGACAGCCAGCACGGTTTCAGGGATGTGAAATCCTGTGTCACAAACCTACTGGAGTTCTATGACAGGGTGACGGCAGTATGAAAAGAGAGACAGGGGTGGGTAGATTGCATTTTCTTGGACTGTAAGAAGGCATTTGACACAGTTCCACACAAGAGATTAGTGCAAAAGCTGGAGGACCAGGCAGGGATAACAGGGAAGGCACTACAATGGATCAGGGAATACCTATCAGGTAGACAACAGCGAATCATGGTACAGTGGTACCTCGACTTACGATGTTATCATCTTACGTTATATTCGATAACCGATATTTATAACGTAAGAAATTTGAATGCGACTTACGATGTTTGATTCGTCTAACGACATTCGTACCGGACGTGTCCGCTTGGCGCCCAGCTGAGCGCGCACTCCAGGGAGCGTCAGTGCTATTGTTTACAAGCAAGAGCGACCACCCACCCACACCCACGCATTCATACCAGTATATTGTCATTATTCCACTGTTTTTAGTGCTTGCAACTGCTAAATAAGCTACCATTGGTCCAAGGAAAGATCCTAGTGCTAAGCCTGTGGCAAAGAGGAACAGAAATATATGTACGATAGAACTGAAGAAGGAGATAATAGAAAAATATGAAAGTGGAGTGCGTATCAGTGAGCTGGCCAGGCTGTATGGTAAACCCTTTTCTACCATCGCTACCATTGTGGATAAGAAAAATTCAAGTAAAATCAAGGAAGCTGTTGTTGCAAAAGGTTCATGTGTGATCACAAAACACAGACCACAAGTGCTGGAAAATGTGGAAAGGTTGTTGTTGGTGTGGATCAACGAGAAACAGTTAGCAGGAGATACTGTTTCGGAGGCAATAATATGTGAAAAGCAAGGCAGTTGCATGATGATCTCCTTAAGAAAATGCCTGCAACGAGTGATGAAGTGAGCGAATTTAAAGCCAGCAGAGGCTGGTTTCAAAAATTTAAGAAGCGTACTGGCATACATAGTGTTGTGAGGCATGGTGAGGCATTCCCCTTCCAAACACTAGCATACTACTCCACCTTCTCCCCTCCTCCCGTCCTCCACACATCAACAACTCTTCAATAAATGTAAGTGACATGTTATTGTTCAATATTTGCATGTGTATTTAGGTATTCTTTATTAAATTATTTATTATTTAATGTCAAAAGTTCTAAAAAATATTTTATTTAACTACTTTTGGAAGTCTTGGACGGATTAAATTTATTTCCATTATTTCTTATGGGGAAAATTGATTCGTCTAACGATTGTTTCGCCTTAAGATATGCCCTCTCTGACGGATTAATATCGTAAGTCGAGGTACCACTGTACATGGCGAGGTGTCAGAGTGGGCGCCTGTAATGAGCGGGGTGCCACAGGGATCACTCCTAGGACCAGTGCTGTTTCTGGTATTTGTGAACGACATGACGGAAGGAATAGACTCCAAAGTGTCCTTATTTGTAGATGATGTGAAGTTGATGAGAAGAATTCAATCAAACGAGGACCAGGCAAAACTACAGAGGGATCTGGACAGGCTGCATGCCTGGTCCAGCAATTGGCTCCTGGAGTTCAACCCCACCAAGTGCAAAGTCATGAAGATTGGGGAAGGGCAAAGAAGACCGCAGACGGAGTACAGTCTAGGGGGCCAGAGACTGCAAACCTCAATCAAGGAAAAAGATCTTGGGGTGAGTATAACACCAGGAACATCTCCTGAGGCGCACATCAACCAAATAACTGCTGCAGCATATGGGTGCCTAGCAAACCTAGGAACAGCATTCCGACATCTAAATAAAGAATCGTTCAAGACCCTGTATACTGTGTACGTTAGGCCCATACTGGAGTATGCAGCACCAGTTTAGAACCCACACCTAGCCAAGCACGTGAAGAAGCTCGAGAAAGTGCAAAGGTTTGCAACAAGACTAGTCCCGGAGCTAAGGGTATGTCCTACGAGGAGAGGTTAAGGAAAATCGACCTGATGACACTGGAGGACAGGAGAGATAGGGGGGACATGATAACAACATATAAGATACTGAGAGGAATTGACAAAGTGGACAGAGACAGAATGTTCCAGAGATGGGACACAGTTGGAAGTTGAAGACTCAGATGAATCACAGAGATGTTAGGAAGTATTTCTTCAGTCACAGAGTGGTCGGGAAGTGGAATAGTTTAGGAAGCGATGTAGTGGAGGCAGGCTCCATACATAGCTTTAAGCAGAGGTATGATAAAGCTCATGGCGCAGGGAGAGTGACCCAGTAGCGGCCAGTGAAGAGGCGGGGCCAGGAGCTATGACTCGACCCCAGCAACCACAACTAGGTGAATACACATACACACCCTTGTTGCTGTTCAGTGGAAAGGAAATGGAAGGACAGTCAATAAATGGAATGATGGATTACGTAGCGACAAAGTGCAAGGAGGCAGAGGAACGGTTTATACCCAAAGGAAAAAGATTAAATGGGAAGGCCAGAAAGAGCCCCTGGTTTACCCAAAGGTGCAGGGAGACAAAGACTCAGAGTGTCAGAGAATGGAAAAGGTACAGAAGGCAAAGAACCCAAGTAAACAAAGAGATTAGTCGAAGAGCTAGAAACGAGTATGCACAGGTACGAAGGGAGGCCCAGAAACAGTACAAAAATGACATAGCATCGAAAGTCAAGTCTGACCCGAAACTGATGTACAGTCACATCAGAAGGAAGACAACAGTCAAGGACCAGGTGATAAGGCTCACAAGTAACGATCAAGAGGTATGTGAGGAGCTCAACTCGAAGTTTAAGGAAGTATTCACAGTGGAGACAGGTAGGTAGCTGGGTAGACAGGATGGGGTGCGTCACCAACAAGGGATGTATCAAGTGCTGGAGGACATACACACAACTGAGGAGGAGGTGAAGCAGTTACTCAGTGACCTTGATACCTCAAAGGCGATGGGACCGGACAATATCTCCCCGTGGGTCCTTAGGGAAGGAGCTGAGGTACTGAGTGTGCCACTTACCATAATATTCAACACATCCCTTGAAACTGGCCAGCTTCCTGAGGTATGGAAAAAGGCCAACATAGTCCCCATCTTTAAAAAAGGAGACAGAAAAGAGGTACTAAACTATAGACCGGTATCACTTACGTGTATAGTGTGCAAAGTCTTGGAGAAAATCATCAGGAAAAGAATGGTGGAGCATCTGGAGCTGAACAGGATAATCAACGCCAGACAGCACGGATTCAGGGAAGGCAAATCCTGTGTAACAAACCTCCTGGAGTTCTATGATAAAGTAACAGAGGTAAGGCAAGAAAGAGAAGGGTGGGTTGATTGCATTTTCCTGGACTGCAGGAAGTCCTTCGACACAGTTCCTCATATGAGATTAGTAAAGAAGTTGGAAGACCAAGCATGTATAACAGGAAGGGCACTGGAATGGATCAGGGAATACCTCACAGGGAGGCAACAACGGGTCATGGTGCGCGATGAGGTATCACAGTGGGCTCCTGTGACGAGCGGTGTACCGCAGGGGTCAGTCCTAGGACCAGTGTTATTCTTGGTATATGTGAATGACATGACGGATGGGATAGACTCAGAAGTGTCTCTGTTCGCAGATGATGTGAAATTAATGAGGAAAATCACATCGGATGAGGACCAAGCAGTACTTCAAAGAGACCTGGACAAGCTTGACATCTGGTCTAGCAACTGGCTTCTCGAATTTAATCCCACCAAATGCAAAGCCATGAAGATCGGAGAAGGGCAAAGAAGACCGCTGACAGAGTACAGGCTAGGTGGACAAAGGCTACAAACCTCATCAAAGGGGAAAGACCTTGGAGTGAGTGTAACGCCAAGCACGTCTCATGAAACACACATCAACCAGATAACTGCGGCAGCATATGGGCGACTGGCAAACCTAAGATTAGCGTCCATTACCTTAGCAAGGAATCTTCAAGACACTGTACACCGTGTACGTCAGGCCCATACTAGAGTATGCTGCACCAGTCTGGAACCCACCCTGGTCAAGCACGTCAAGAAAGAGAAAGTGCAAAGGTTTGGACAAGGCTAGTTCCACAACTCAGGGGACTGTCCCTGAAGAAAGGTTGAGGGAAATAGGTCTAAACAACACTGGAGGACAGAAGGGTTATAGGAGACATGATAATGACATACAAAATACTGCGGGGAATCGACAAGGTAGATAGTGACAGGATGTTCCAGAGAGGGAACAGGAACAGGGGCACAACTGGAAGCTGAAGACTCTGATGAGTCAAAGGGTTGTTAGGAAGCATTTCTTCAGCCATAGAGTAGTCAGGAAGTGGAATAGTCTAGCGACGATATAGTGGAGGCGGGAACCATACATAGTTTTAAGACAAGGTATGATAAAGCCTCATGGAGCAGGGAGAGCAGAGACCAGTAGGGACAGCGAAGAGGCAGGGCCAGGAGTTGAGTCCTCGACCCCTGCAACCACAATTAGGGTGAGTACACACACACACATGGCATGGTGGCTAGCGCTCTTGCTTCACGCACGGAGGGCCCGGGTTCAATTCCCGGGCCAAACATTTCAGTGTTTCGTTAACACACACACACACACACACACATACATACATACATACATACAACAGGCCTAGTGTCTAATCGACATGTGCCTAGGACAAAATGGTAACTAACTAACTAACGTGGTAATGCTTTATTTACAGGGAGCAAAGTCAGGGTATTTTCCAGAATGGTCTGTAATATACCACTGTGGATAAAATACTTTGACATATCTTGAACATTTCTGAGTGAGTTGTTTCTGAATTCATTAATTTTATCGCACTCCAGTACATAATGACGCAGGGTTGACGCACTCCAGTACATAATGACGCAGGTGTGACGCACTCCAGTACATAATGGACGAGGGTGTGACAATAATCCCAACTGGCAAAGTTACATTTTGTTGGTCACATCTGGTGGGTGATTTAAACCTCACTATCTCAAATTTCTCACACAGTTGATTGTGTAACTTTTGTATTTCTTGTATTAGAAGCAACTACCTCATTGTAAATGTAACTTATTTTATATATATATATCTTTTTCATTTCTTTAATTGCAGTTATTTGCTATATCTTTTTTAATACATATTTACCGTTACCATTTTCCAACCTTAACTATATACAGTATTAGTAATCACTTTATTTACTTAAAATTTAATTAAAACCTTTTTTACTATTAATCCACTTTACTTTGTACAATTAATCTCTATATTCTCTTAAAATAGTTCTTTACATTCATTTACCTCTCATTGTCTTTTTATAAATTCTAAAATTTCAACCAGTGCAATATTGAATTCAAATAATTGTCCAAAAACAAGTTAATACTAGTCATAGTAATTATCCCAACCATTTCATTAGCCAGTTCAATTAGTAAATCATCAACATTGTAAAATATCCTATATCTCTGTGAAAAACTGTTCAAAATTATAATAATCCAATAGTTAGTAAGAATAATTAATCTAGTATCATATTATTAAGTTTAGCATATTCCATTGTTCTTAAGTCTAGTTATAGAATCACACCAAATCTTATGATTACAGGCATTGATCCTGACATCAAACTATTATTAAATGACTTACATGATTCCAACAGCAACTGTAACTATTACACAGCAGATCAAGCAAAGACATTACTCAGAGCCAACAATAACATAACTATCTTTAATTACAATGTTAGATCTTTGAGCAAACATTAGGATGACCTCACAGCACTACTCCAATCCCTACAGACCAATATGTCAATCATCACACTCACTGAGACCTGGCTAAAGCCTGATACTACAGATGTCTATGCCATCCCATACAGAGATAGACAGTATAATAACCTATGTGACATGTCGAGATATCTTAATAATGAAAATAAAAAACCAGTTATACTAAGCAAATTTCCTAAATTTGCTTGTAAAAATAAGTGAAATGTAGATATAAATCCAAATGTACAATTGTTAACCCTTTTGGGGCCCCAGTGCCTAGGCCTTTTTTATCCATATGCTCTTGCCTTTTCCGTCCACAGGATGGATATGGGTGACTAAACTAACCCTTCGGTGGCAAAATCTAAATCTATTAAACCCAGGTTACACAGCCATACACAACTGTAGGACAGATCAGCGAGGGTGGAATAGCTATATTACTCAGATCAACGAATGTATCAATAACTCTTGCACAAGGGATGAGCATGGAGAATATATTATAGCTAAATTTAAATCAAAAGACCTGCAAAAACCCCTCACAGTGATAAACATCTACAAAACTACCATAGTCAAACATTCACCAATTTAGTGAAAAATTGGAAACCTGATAATTGATGCCCCACATGAACAAGACCATTTGCTGCTCACAGGAGATTTCAACATAAATCTCCTACATGAATAGGACCCACAGGCCGAATTCCCCCACTATGAGCAACTGCTTAAATTACTACCAACAATATCCAAAACCACAAGAATCTCCGGGACTATATATTATTAGACCACATCTGGACTAACACTATATCCCCTAAAATCAGGCATAATCAAGACAACACCACAGACCCACCCTACCTTTCTCCAAAAAACCTGGTAATTTAAGAACATAAGAACATAAGAAAGAAGGAACACTGCAGCAGGCCTACTGGCCCATGCAGGGGCAGGTCCAAATCTCCCGGCCAATGCCCGACCCACCAGGTCGGGTTACACCCAAGGAAGGAGCACTGCATCCCGACCTAGTAGCACAACAGTCAGGACCAAT
>WNWK01058517.1:0-10430 GCA_009830355.1 Cherax destructor | reverse complement strand
TATTTTTAAGAAAAAAAGAAAAGAAAAGAAAATAAAAATAAAAAGAATAAAAAAGGGGAACGTGGAGGAATAGGTCCTAGGAGGAATGAAAGGGAGCGCAAATCCCTCCGTGCCCAAGAGGACCTCAACACCGCAAGTAGTGCAGATGCTGCATGGAACCCGTGCCATACCCTACCCTTCACGCCAGTAAACCAGCAATCCGGGATAGCAACCTCACATCCACCGAGCCATCTCGGCGGACAAAGAGAGGGGGCCCGGATATCCGCCACAAAGCATACCGCCTCGGCCACCACCCCGGAATCCGAAGGTGGCCTCCAGAGATACACCCGTCGCCCGAAGATACCCAAAGCCACCCCGGGTGACCGGAGGGGGATCGGGACATCCCCAGGCGATCCAGATTCCACGGCAAACTACACCACCGCCAAGGACCTCAACGGAATGGGATGGACTACGATACCCTTCCCCTACCTAGGAACTAGAATGCCTGAGGAGAGAAGCTCCCAGGGCAAAACTGGGAAGGAAATAAGGGAGGGATGAGGAGGAGGAGGAGGAGGAAAGGGAAAAGGGAGGATGGGGAAGATGGGGGGTAATTAGGTTCGGTCTGAGGAAGAAGACCAAGAGGTCCAATTCCTCAGACCGATAGCCTCTTTACCACGACAAGGAGCCTCCCTTAAAGAGGGTTAAAAGTAGACTTGTACACTGGTATATGCAGTTGATACAAATATTCCTTCAGGGTTTGTTTACCAAAACAATCTTGTCTGAATGCATAAATGGAAAATCAAACAGCTCTAGACAAAAGAATTTATTTCAAAAAATCACACAATAGAACACATTTGTGCATCAATGAAACGAATGCATGTATTAAATTGCTTACTAATTACCAAAATCTAATTATTCAGGATCAGTGTTCAAAGACAGCTTAGCAAAAGGGAATTCTGCTTATGAACACTAAAAACCTTATCCACTCCAAGAACTTACTATTAAATATTCAGAATATGGTACTACACCAGGTTTTCACAAAGCTATCACAAAGATTTGACAAAAGTTTAGTAAACATTAGTTATTGCAAGTTCCTGGAATGTAAATGCCATTAAGCATTTTTGGCCTTTGGACTGATTAACAAAGAAAATGCCTATCTATTTTGGGTTAATGTAGGCAACAAATTTGTTAATGCATTCCTCTCCCTGTTAAAAGTCTGGTTTTGATCTTCAATTACTGTAAGGCATGTCTACTTCAGACTTTGGTTCACAGCCAAAAAAACCTGAAGCTGCATTTAATGTTCTCAACATGAGAAAATATGCCTTTTTCTTTTCATCCCTCCACTTCAACCTAGAGACCTATAACATTATGGCTAAAGTAGTCATATTTACAATTCGCTCTTTTCCACTTCCACCTAAATCATCCAGATCAATATCAGAGAGATCAATGTCTTCTTCTTCAGGCAAAGCACCATCTTTGCCATCCCAAGGTTCTGTTTTTGATATAGAAGGTAACTGAGCACCACGAACTGGAGAGGTTCGTCCACGTCCGTAAGAAATGTCACGGAGGAATTCATTTATTCCTTCTTCGCTAAATGATCCTTTTAATAAAGCAAACTGCATCTTTTTGGCATTAAGTGCAGCTAAAGCTGGATAACCAAAGCCACCAATATCCAAAGCTTGCTCTAAATCAGTTTGAGCCATGGCTTCAGACCAAACCCAACCCCACATCTTTTGTTTGTACTTATCACCAAGTCTAGTCAACACACTAATGTAATTGTTGCGGCACTTGCTTTGACAATCTAGAATGTGAGGAAGGACTGCAATAATACAAATGGGATGTTCTTTGCAAGCATCTTTTAAACTCTCTTCATCAATGATCTGCTTTATCTCTGGAGGTGGGACATTTGCTGAAACCTTATCATTAGCCCAGGCCACTATGTCTGAAGAGGTTCTGCCTCCATCATAGTCTTCTACATCTCCTTTTTGGAAAAACTTTATAGTAGGGTAGCCCTGTACACCATACTTGCTAGCTGTAACAGTATGTACAGTAGCATCCAAGGCTCCTAGTTTAATCTTGCCTTTAAGCTCTGTTGCTGCTTTTTGCCAGTGAGGTGCCAAGTTTCTGCAATGTCCACACCAGGGAGCAAAGAATTCAACAAGCCATTGTTCATCTGATTTTAGAACTAGTTTCTCAAAGTTGCTGTCCGTCAGCTCTACGACATCATCGGCACTGCCACCACTGCTACCACTGCTCTTCTTTCCAGACAACTGAGCATTCACTTTATCCTTAGCAGCCTTCATGCCAGCATCAACTATACTTTGAGCAGTTCTCTGCCCATTAAAATCTTCTGGCTTGTTTTTGTCTAGGCCAAATATTTTGATAGTAGGAAATCCACGTCACCGTACTGTCCTCCCAAACCTTTATGTTCATCAGCATTAACAGCACCAACTTTCACAACTCCTTTTAGAGCCTGAGCAGCCTTTTGGTATTCTGGAACCAGTGCTTGACAATGCCCACACCAGGGAGCAAAGAATTCAACTACCCATACTTCATCACTGTTTATCACCTCTCGCTGGAAGTTTGATTGTGTAAGATCAATCACTCCACTGGAAGCAGAATACAGTGCAGAGACGCTTCCCACAAACACTACGTAAACAGCTGTGGATTAGAGAGTTACTATCAGTTTTGCAGACTAAATGTGGTCTATTAAATACTGTTAACTACAATGCTTAAATTACAAATTATGTACTAATGATATCTACAGTAAACCCGCCTTGACTGAACTGACTAATTGGGAGGAGTGGGTAGCTGGTAATGGTGACTGTGGTGGGTAAATGAGATTGTTTTGCAGCAATTAATAACAGTTCTGTAACAGACTGTCCACCATTTCTGAATCAACTGACCAAGTGGATTTTATCACGTATTTCTGAGATTCATTAAATCAAAGTTTAAGTCAAGGTTTATTGTACATCTATTTAATAAAACATAAGTGCACCATACAATAAGATGGGGCTGAAATATCCTACACAGGAACCAGAGAAAGTAAAATACCCAACTAAAAACAGGGGTGAAAAGTACAAAATTCTTTAAGAGCATGAATAGTGCAAATCTTTTTTAACACCCTATAACTGTAAGGAAAGTACTGTCACACATGTCTTTAAGAGGGAACTTTATTGTCAAGGCTGTATCATCTTAATATTACCAGAATTGCACATACATGTGCACACAAAATATTTAGTACAGCCTATCCTCACTTAGCGACGTACTCTTTTACTGAAGACTCTAGACTTACAAGTTTTCTGACCAGTATGGATACCTAAATAATGTATATTAAGAGCTTATTTCCTCCATTCTGTTTATTACAATATACAGTACACGATTGTATAAATATTTAAAAATATACTAGAAATGCTATAAATGGTGCAAAGGCAACATTAAAACAATATCAAAGATGGTTGACAAAACCCACTACCATTATAATATGCTCCTTGCTTAGTGACAAATTTGTTTACTGACATGGTCTTGGGAACTGAACTCAGTCATTAAGTGAGGAGAGGCTGTTTATAAACAGTAAAATTAATTTAACAAGGTAAACAAGCAATTAGAAATTAAAGTTAAAAATAACTGGCATACAAAATGTGTAAATATTAAATACATAAATAGGTGGATATTATGCCATGTTTGGTACAGGTATAAAGTACACTTCAGAAATGTTTATGATGGATCAAAATGTCAATAAAGTTTCTCTCCTAAGTCTGGGCTTTTGGTGAATATTATGTTTATGTAACATGTAATAATATTGGTAGAATTACCGACAATATGTTAAGTAAAGGACACAAATGCAACTAATGTGACATTTATTGTGCACGTTTCGCCTCCAGGAGCTTGAGAAAGCTCCTGGAGAGCGAACGTGCACAATAAATGTCACATTAGTTCATTTGTCCTTTATGTAACATGTACTATACATAGCTATTGCCTATTATAGCTACTCTTGTGTGTTTTATCTGCATTAATAACCCAGGTCAGTAATTCAGGATACCCCAGGAAAACCATCTAATGTGGCTTTTTGTCACTGGGGTTCTTTGAAAACTTTTCCCAGGATGGTAGGTGAACAAGGAAAACTTTTATATGATCTTAATCAGGGAAAATGCTAAACTTGTAGCAGTCAGTGTCAAGCAAATGGGAGGCATTCAACTTTGATGCAAGGGAAGGTCAAGTTCAGTTCCTTGAATCGTAAGTCCCTCACCAGCATCAAGGCACCTCCTGGGGTTGAACAGGTAAAATGAGAAAAGAAACATGCCACACATTTCCACTTGTGCCAAGATCAAATCTGGGTCCTACAGATGTGAGCCAAGGGTGCTACCACCCCAAGCCACATATATCAAACCCATAAAAGTGGCTCAGTAGGCAACACCCTCACCTCACACACTGAGTATATCAGTGGTTCAATCCCCGGCATGGGTGAAAACAATGGGCACGTTTTCTTATACCTACTGTCCTGTTCCCCCTAGCAGAAAGAAGGTACCTGGGTTTAGTGGACAAGACTGAAGGATCACAAGGGAAAAAGAGACAGTCCTCAAGATGACGACTTTTTTGGGGTTTATCCGGGTGGCTAATTTCCTTAAAAAATCCAAACAAATCTTATCCTATCTTGCCTGGGAATATAAAGCAATTGGTTTGATGAAAGAACAGGAGTTCCAATGCGTCAAACCACAACATCCCCCCTAGGCATCTTGATTCCATTATTTAATTATAAATTAAGGGATGAGAGCAAATTAGAGGTCATACAGCACTTGGGGAAATGGGAGGCATTCAGGTTTGATCTAAGAAAGAAGGCAAGTCCAACTCCTTGGACCAAGAACCCCCTCACCAACACAACATCAAAAGAACAAAGATATACACTCTCCTGGGAAAAGTTTTTACCAAGGAAGAGCTTCAGACCCATGGTGAAGTTATGCCCCGGAGAAGCCTTCTGAGGTTCAGTGCCGCTGAGAGGTGACTGAGCTACCCACCTGAGTGCTGGCAAAACTAAGTGGTGAACGGTGGGCTGAGTCTCCCACACAAAGTAGAGTGGGGTGAGGACCTCTCCTCCCTACACCTGGGAAAAACTCCTCCGGTTCTAACCCTTCCTCGCATTCAACGAGTCCACCTTAATGCTCTAACCTAATAAAACTTTTGAACTCACATAAAAAAGACACATATCATTATAATATTGTTTAAGCTAACAACCTAACCACGGAAAAATTCATATAATCGTCCATATTTTAGTAATAGGAGGTATTATAGGGTACATTGTAAAGGTTTCGGATTCAGAACTGGTCGTGGAACCTGATTGGTCCACATGTATGAGGGAGAGGCCTACTTTAAAATAAACACGAAAAGTTCACTACACAATACACAATATGTACATGTTCACCCATCATTGTTCCCAACCCTCCTATAATTACATCAGCAGTATATACTATCAAGCTTCGAATAACACATGTGCAACACCTGGAGTGAAACACCATAGGCCATGACTACTTCCGATCTTATGTTCAATTTGAACAAGTTTTTCCCGCAAGGAATTTGATCTATGTAATACAAGATACCAGAAATAAAAATTCCCAGGTGTTGTCCATGTTTATTCAAAATCTCAGATAGAAAGGCATTTGGAACGCCCAGATAGAAACCATTGGAAACCGATAGAAAATTGGAACGCCCAGAAGAAAGGTGGAACGTCCAGAAGAAGGCATTGGAACGCCCAGATAGAAAGGATTGGGAAGTCCAGATAAATGGTGAAGTCCGAATAAAGGCATGTGGAAGCCCGGATGAATGGTTGGAACCAGATAAAAAAAGGGATGGGAACGCCCGGGTAGAATGGCATGTGGAACGTCCAGATAGAAAGGCATGTGGAACCAGATAAAAAGGCATGTGGCCAGATAGAAAAGGGGAAAGCCCAATAGAAAGGCATGGGAAGCCCAATAGAAAGGCATGGGAACGCCCAGATAGAAAGGCATGTGGAACGCCCAAATAGAAAGGCAGGTAAAAAAAAGATCAAACCAGCTCCCACCTCTTCAACCTTATTTATAAGTTTATTTTGGTACAGGAACATATAATAAGTTATCTACATAGTGTAAATTACCTAGGATAGCCCAAAAATTCAGACACACTGACTTATTCCATTACTTTTCGTTAATGTTCATTTTCAGTCCAATAAAAAAGGATGAAAATATTTAAAGGTTAGCAATGAAGATTGTATTATTTACTTTTTCATCGTTTTTAGCCCTAGCGCGACTTTGCATTAATGATAAAGTAATCATGAAAAGGCAGGGAAATTTTGTAAAGGGATTCAGGGACACCCTCCGGGGGTGGGAAGAAATGCCTGCACTTTAAAGGAGTTCCGATTTTGGTCAAGAGTCCCCCCCTGGCATCAAGGAACCTCCCCCTTAGGTGAAGTGTTACCATAATTAGTTTATTCACGTACAGGATACAAATGCACTTAAATAAAATCATGGGATTGTAAATTTCCCCGGGTAACCCAAGAAAATTGAAAAAAAAAATGGTTTAACATGACCATTAATTTTTAATAAGATAAGATTTCTTGGATTTTAACCCGGGGGTTTAAAAAAGGATAACCCCCAAAAAGTCAGTGGGGATCGAGGACTGCTTTTATTTATTGGGGCCCCTTTAACTTTTTCCCCCCGGGGGACCCACACCAGTGACTAACACCCAGGTACCTTTTTTTTTTTTTTTTTTAATTTTTTTTGGGAAAGACATATATATAAAATTATTATAAAAATCCAGGTCTGAAACAAAGCTTATATAAAAAAAATATGCAGTATAGAACAAAAGAACAAAAACCCCTTTTTTTTTAAAAATTTAAAAATTAACCCCATGAACAATAAATGCATGGTAAAGGAAAAGCCATTTTATTAAACCCCTACTTTCGTACAATGACATGCTGAAATAAAAATTAACTACTCAACATATTAAATCGAACAACAATCTTACTTTTGGAGAGTTTTAATGTGAATTTCCATTAAGGAACATAATTATACCAAAACACAAGCACTACCCTGCCAAGACAATTAACAAAAATCCATACATTAACATCACAACCAGTATAACAGAAATGGTACTATAAACAGTGAAACAAATTTATAACATGAAGCACACAACTTTTTTTTTTTTTTAATTTTATTTGAAACATAAACCCGACACACAAAGGTTTATCTACATCACTTGTTTATATATTTATTCAGAGAACTTACATAATAAATTTTACCAATTTATCCCACAAAACCCTATAGACCTTGATACACCAATCATGATATCGAGTGCAAACCTGAACAGATATATATCATGACGAGAAATGATACAGATATGAATCCAACGAATTTGCATCAACGACTAAGTCAACAAACCTCTCTTCCAAAACAAAAGCAACTACCAAACCAAAGCAAATGTCACATAGTAAGGATCATAACTCAAAGAAAACTTACTTTGACATAGCAACGAGAAAACCAGCGCACCACAAGAAAACCTTGACCATAGTCTACGGATTCAATCCCAACCTAAGACTATCATGTACAGTACAGTAGTGACTGAAGAAACCTCCTCTTCTCACCCCCTTCCCCCTAGCCAAACCAAAGCCCTTGCACCAAAAAAAAAAAAACCTATGAATTTAAAGGTTACCAAAAAAAAACCACACAAATACAGCCTCGACTAAATCAACCCTATGCCCCAAGTCGTCCGTCAAACCAGACCCACACAGAGGGCCAAGTCACCCTATGTCTACCCCAAAACTCACCCCTTAAAAACCCCAACCAAGCAAACCCTCCTCACCCTTTCCCTACACAGCATACATACAAATGAAACACCCCTCATATAAGCAACGTTTGTCACCCGACCACCCAATACGTATCAGTCGTCAAGCCCTCTTCCAACTCACGTCTACCCCAATAGATCCGCAATCCTCAACTCCCTGTACGATTGATTGAAATCAGTTTCCATGCTTTCCCATACACTCACGTTTCTGCATTTCGTCCTATAGACGCAAGCAGAAAGAGCTTTGACCCTTTCCCCTGCTCTCAAATCCCTAAGTCTCCATGAACCACATACAAATCTACTAGATAATACATGAGACCCCTTCGCGTCTGAGCATTAAGTCCCCTGAGGTCTAGAAACATTGCCCTCAAAAACGAGATACCCCCACCCCCCCATATAGCGAAGCCCCTCCCGGCCAACTCCCATGTTATTTAAAGATTCACAAAATATATCTCATGCAGTGTAGTATCCAATTCCCCACATCTCACACATGCACCATCTCTCACCAAACCCATGCTCACTAAAAAGCCTTTGATGCTACAGCATCATGTAAAAACCTAAACATGAACTCCCGATCCCTTGACCTCAGCTTCAACCCTTTAATCCCCCATATCTCAGCCCAACCATACATAGGATATATCGACACGCATTCTATCACCTGGTGAGATCCCCAAAATACCTAGCCTACCAACGAGATGCCCCTGTGGGTGTATTACCACCATCAAACTCCTTAATATGTCCTTACCATATACCAGAGACCTGTCATCCCACCATTCACTCATCTCCCGGAGTACCCCCCACTCCTTCTTCCCCCGACCTGCCTAATCCACCTCTCCGCACCAGACAACGTTTGAGGTACAAGCACAACAGTCTACGTTCTAACCAAATTCATCCCAAAACCCCAATTTCAAACTGTTGCGCACAACATTACGCCCTACCCAATGCCTTCCACCAGCCCCACACTTAAAACCATTCGTTCCAGAACCTCCACGTCAGCCTGTAATAAAGGGAATATGGCAGCTACATAGGTACCTATTGCTGCTAGGTGATATGACAACAGGTTAAGGAAACACGTCGAAATGTTTCCACCCGCCGGGAATCGAACCCGGGCCCTGTGTGAAGCGAGGCTCTAGCCACCAGACCACCGAGCCACCGGTGGAGGGGTGGAGGGGTAAGCCAGTGGAAGGCCCGGTCAGATGACTAAAGCTCCAGCTGTGGGTCATCATATAACTAAGACCCGCGTCAGGAAACACTTGTCTTGTTTCCTGACAAACATAACCTAACCATAACTAAGAAAGTTAGTGACATTTCCACTGGGGTCCTGGTAACATTATTTAAATTTTAAAGCTGAAACAGCTAAGTAACAAGGTGTGAGAAGCAGCTGCAATACCATACCTCGTCTGTCACATTGTTTTTTTTTTTTTATTATTATTATTATTATTATTATTATTATTATTATTATTATTATTATTATTATATTTAGCTAAAATAGTAAAATATAGAGATCATGCAGAACTTTTTGGTAACTGGATGTTATCGTGTTTGATCCAAGGAAGGGAAGGGTACTTCAGTAAAGTAGGTACCTGGGTGTTAGTCGACTGGTGTGGGTCGCTTCCTGGGGACAAAATTGACCTAATTTGCGGAAATGCTCCAAATAACTTGGACTTTCTATATAGTAGTATGTCACTGATGTCAACTATGGTCTGTATACCTTGTACATGTACTGGTAGAAATTATTATTGCACCAGCATGGAAGGCACCGCCCCCTCCCCTTCCATGAGAGAAGCGCTGGCTACAACTTATATACTTCATATATATTTTTAAATATTTTTTCCCGTCGCATCCTGGGATGGGGGGATGCAAGATTAAGGACCACAATGGAAATAAGACTGTCCTCGATGACGCTCCCGACTTTCTTGGATTATCATGGGTGGCTAACCCTTCCACGGGTTATCATGGGTGGCTAACCCTCCCCAAGGTTATCTGGGTGGCTAACCCTCCCCCAGGTTATCCGGGTGGAAAACCCTTTCCCGGTTATCCGGGTGGCTAACCCTCCCAGGTTATCCTGGGTGGCAACCTTCCCTGGTTTCCTGGGTGGTTAACCCTCCAAGGGGGTTAAAAACCAAAAACCCCTTCCCCCCTTTTGGGGGGTTAAAACCGTTAAAAAACCCCAAAAAACTTTTTTAAACTTTTTTAAATCAATCCCTTTTTTTTGTGACATATAATTTTTTTAATTTTTTTTTAAAAATTTTTCTACAATGTAGTACATCAATGAAAAAAGCCACACCATTAGATGCCAAATCCCAACACTAGAAAAAAGACATCCAATTTTCCCCTTACCATATGACTTACAACCTTTTCTGACATACATAAAATAGCATAATTTTATATAATGCCAAAATACACTTGAAAAAAACCCAAAACCCTTTGTAACAAGGGGGGATCTTTGTCCCTGCAAATTATCTACCAAACACATAAAACTAAACGGCCCCCAAAACCCCGTCCTTATTCCTTCTCTTATAAGGGAACCCCCCCCCCCCTCATTAACAAACCTGTCAGAACATCATATTAACAAACAACATATATTCATATAGTTAATAGAAAATAAAAATAATGTACTCGTTACAACATGAACATTT
>WNWK01058516.1:0-10431 GCA_009830355.1 Cherax destructor | reverse complement strand
ATACATAATTCGTTCCAGAAGGCTGTTCGAGTGCCGTTACCGAACGAATTTGTTCCCATAAGGAATAATGTAAATTAGATTAGTTCATTTCAGACCCCCAAAAATACACTTACAAAAGCACTTACAATAATACACTTACATAATTGTTTGAGTTAGGAGCTGTACAAAACTCGGGGTACCACTGTATCTATAACTCTACTGCTAAATCAGTACAGTGGACCCCATAGTTTCGGTCATAATTCATTCCAGAAGGCTGTTCAAGTGCCATTACCGAACGAATTTATTCTCTTAAGGAAAAATGTAAATTAGATTAGTCCTTTCAGACCCCCAAAAATACACATACAAAAGCACTTACAATATTAAACTTACATAATTGTTCGATTTCCGAGATGACCGAAACTTGGGAGTCCACTGTATTTGCCTATATTCTTTTTAACTTTGAAACTTTTAAGCTTTATGGGTGGGCTGGACAGATATACACGTGGGTGTTACGGCCCCCTACCTAATAACGGTTGTTAGGTAGTTACCTTACCGGCCGGCAGTCAAGGGGGTTATGTCATCAGACCTGATGTTTGACTTCCGAGCCGGCTTGACTGACAGTGTCCACCAGACTCTCCTAGAGGGTGTCAACTATACTCTCACACTGGAGAGCGTTAACCGGACTCTCCACATACACTATTGTAGAGTGTCCTTCCGACTCTCCCTACACCATTGGAGAGTGCTCACCGGACTCTCTTCCCTACACCTTGGAGAGTGTACAGACTCTTCCTTGCACCTTGGAGAGTGTACACCAGATACTCCAACTGGAGAGTGTCCTAGACTCTCCCAGAACTCCAACTGGAGAGTGTAAACTCTCCCAGATACTCCACTGGAGTGTTCGACAGATAGACCTTGAGAGTGACTCTTCATGCTGGTGACGGCCTTAGACTCCAACTACAGTGGTACCCCGACTTACGATGGTCCCCAAACTCACCCTTTTATGTAAGTTTATTTTTTTAAATGCTTTTGTAAGTGTAATTTTGGGGGTCTAAAAAGTCTAGTCTATTTTACATCATTCCTTATGGGGATAAATTCGTTTGGTAATGGCACTTGAACAGCATTCTTGAATGAAAAAATATCGTAAGTCGGGTACCACTGTACAGTGGACCCCGAGTTCAGTAAAAACTTCACTCCTGAAGTCTGCTCAAGTGCCATTACCGAACGAATTTACTCCCTTAAGGAAAAATTTCACGTAGGTTAGTCTATTTCAGACCCCCAAAAATACACTTCCACAAGAACTTACAAAATTATACTTACATAATTGCACGATTTCCGGGGTATTCGTTAACCGAGGGTCCACTGTACTGGCTTATTCACCAGACTGTACCTGAGACTGTGTACCGAGACTGGTATACCTGAAATATCGTACCTGAAATGAAATTATTGTACCTGAGACTGTGTACCCGAGTTGTGAGACTGTACCTGAAAGTGTCACTGAGTTGTAGTGTCACTGGTGTTTACTCTGCGTGATTTCAGGCATTGTGTGTTCATTGATGTAGTGACAACTGGTGGTACGACACAAGTGGAATAGTCCTGTGATTTGGTGTTGGTGTCGGATGACGCGGTGTTAAGGTTTTTAGAGACGGAGTCATGACACAGAGGACGTGTTGTGTAACACAGAGAGTGTCGTGTGACACGGAGAGAAGGCGTGTTGTGTAACACAGAGACAAGGGTGTCTGATGACACGGAAGAGAATGCGTGTCATGACTAGAGGTGTGGTGGTGTCCTGTGTGACACGTTGATGGCAGCGACATCTGACACTGCACTGAATTTTTATGATTGTTTTACTTGTGATTTTTTTTACTACGTTTTAAATTGCTATAAATGTGTATAAAGAGATATATGTTTTTACACAAATTATAAGATTATATGTTTTTATTCAGAGTACAGTGTTACCTCGACTTACGATGTTATCATCTTACGTTATATTCGATAACCGATATTTATAACGTAAGAAATTTGAATGCGACTTACGATGTTTGATTCGTCTAACGACATTCGTACCGGACGTATCCGCTTAGCACCCAGCTGAGCGCGCACTCCAGGAAGCGTCAGTGCTATTGTTTACAAGCGAGAGCGACCACCCACCCACACCCACGCATTCATACCAGTATATTGTCATTATTCCACTGTTTTTAGTGCTTGCAACTGCTAAATAAGCTACCATGGGTCCAAGGAAAGCTCCTAGTGCTAAGCCTGTGGTAAAGAATGTGCAGGGAGTGAAGCATTTATGCAGGGAGTGTAGCATTTATGCAGGGAGTGTAGCATTTATGCAGGGAGTGTAGCATTTATGCAGGGAGTGTAGCATTTATGCAGGGAGTGTAGCAGGCATGCAGGGAGTGTAGCAGGCATGCAGGGAGTGTAGCAAAGATGCAGAGAGTGTAGCAGGGATGCAGGGAGTGTAGCAGGCATGCAGGGAGTGTAGCAGGCATGCAGGGAGTGTAGCAAAGATGCAGAGAGTGTAGCAGGATGCAGGGAGTGTAGCAGGCATGCAGGGAGTGTAGCAGGAATGCAGGAGTGTAGCAAAGATGCAGGGAGTGTAGCAGGATGCAGGAGTGTAGCAGGGATGCAGGGAGTGTAGCAGGGATGCAGGGAGTGTAGCAAGGATGCAGGGAGTGTAGCAGGCATGCAGGGAGTGTAGCAGGCATGCAGGGAGTGTAGCAGGGATGCAGGGAGTGTAGCAGGGATGCAGGGAGTGTAGCAGGGATGCAGGGAGTGTAGCAAGGGTGCAGGGAGTGTAGCAAGGATGCAGGGAGTGTAGCATGGATGCAGGGAGTGTAGCAAGGATGCAGGGAGTGTAGCAAGGATGCAGGGAGTGTAGCAAGGATGCAGGGAGTGTAGCAAGGATGCAGGGAGTGTAGCAAGGATGCAGGGAGTGTAGCATTCATGCAGGGAGTGTAGCATTCAAAGAAAAAGGCCAGTAACCCCAGAAAAGAACTTGGTACCTGCAGTGTTAATGGAAGGGGATTCCTCTTCCAAACACTAGCATACTACTCCACCTTCTCCCCTCCTCCCGTCCTCCACACATCAACAACTCTTCAATAAATGTAAGTGACATGTTATTGTACAATATTTACATGTGTATTTAGGTATTATTCATTAAATTCTGTATTATTTAATGTCAAAAAGTTCTAAAAAATATTTTATTTAACTACTATTGGAAGTCTTGGACGGATTAAATTTATTTCCATTATTTCTTATGGGGAAAATTGATTCGTCTAACGATTGTTTCGCCTTAAGATATGCCCTCTCTGACAGATTAATATCGTAAGTCGAGGTACCACTGTATATGTTTTTATATTAATAATAATATAAGAAATATTGAGAATCTGATAGTTTACTCAGTATCCCAAACAGTCGTTTATTACAAATGCTTACTAATTTGTAATAGTGGGAATATTTGGATGCAAGTAACACCTGCTTAGAATTGACCAGGAATTTAAATGTAAAGCTTCTACAGAGGTCTTTTCCTAGGAGAAATTACCTCAAAAATATATGTTAATTTAATGTAGTGTAATACAGTGGTACCTCGAGTTACGATATTTTTTCGTTCGAGAATGCTGTTCAAGTGCCATTACCAAACGAATTTATCCCCATAAGGAATAATGTAAAATAGACTAGTCCTTTTACACCCCCAAAAATATACTTACAAAAGCATTTAAAAAAATAAACTTACATAAAAGGGCGATTTTGGGGACCATCGTAACTCGAGGTACCACTGTATTTTGTCTTGGTTAGTGTTACCAAATTCATTCATATTTTGTGTATTTTCATTTAACGCATGTACAGGGAGCTCACCTGTGTTTTGTATAGATTGCTCAAGAACTATAGAACTATAGATTAAATAAAATTAAATAAAGATTTTAATACAAATTAATCACTCTTATCTTGTCTAGATTTAAGTAGTTATTATGTACGTACAGTGGTACCCCGACTTACGATGGTCCCCAAACTCACCCTTTTATGTAAGTTTATTTTTTTAAATGCTTTTGTAAGTGTAATTTTGGGGGTTTAAAAGGACTAGTCTATTTTACATCATTTCTTATGGAGATAAATTCGTTTGGTAATGGCACTTGAACAGCATTCTGGAATGAAAAAAATATCGTAAGTCGGGGTACCACTGTAAACAAACAAACAAACAAACAAATTTTATTTCATTGCAGGTTACATGGGTATGGGAAATTACAATGTAAATTGAGTGCAAGGAGAGCCACTGACATGCCATGGCATTAGGGGCAGCTTATTCTAGTCCTTAAAAACTATGTACTTAATATTAGAGAAATTTATTGAGTTTATTCTAGTTAAAAATTATTTTCAAAATTACAATATGATGAAATTTTACTGTTTAAATTATTATATAATGATATTAGATCTTAGATTGTTACAGGTGTTAAGATTCTTGAATGATAATATGGAATTGAGATTATCTTAAGGAAAATAACATTGAGCATTTTTGACATTAACTTATAATATGAGTAGGGGTAACATAATAGTAACATATTATTAAAAATTGAGATTATCGTATAGGAAAGTAACAATGAGCATTTTTCAAAGTAGTTTATAGCATGATCATTTAGGTTTGGGTGAGTAGGTGGTTTTTGAGTTGAGTCTTAAATTGATTTTCAGACAAGATTATCTTAATATTTACTGGTAATGAATTCCAGATTCTGGGGCCCTTTATGTGCATAGAATTTTTACATAGGTTGATATGAACACGGGGTATATCAAAAGTGATCTGTGTCGTGTGTTGTGGTCATGGGTCCTATTAAAGTTGGTGAGGAGAGTTTTGAGCAGAGGGTTTATATTAGAGTGTAAAGTTTTATATATGTAGTAGGCACAAGAGTAAGTATGAATGTTCTTTACGGTGAGTAGTTTGAGACTTTTGAATATTGGTGGAGTATGCTGTCTAGAGTGGGAATTTGTTATCATTCTGACTGCGGCCTTTGTTGTGTTATGAGTGGTCTAAGGTGATTTAACGTTGTTGATCCCCATGCACAGATTCCATAGGTGAGATACGGGTAGATAAGTGAATGATATAGTGCAAGGAGAGCTGATTGAGGTACATAATAGCGTATCTTTGATAATATGCCTACTGTCTTCGAGATTTTCTTGGAAATTTGTTGTATATGTGTTTGGAATTTAAGGCTACTGTCAAGGTGGATTCCTAGGAATTTTCCCTCTGTGAGTCTTGTGATGGGTGTACCATTAAGTGTTATGTTAAGTGGAACATTTGTGGCTTTGCTTCCAAACTGTATGAAGTAGGTCTTGTCAGTATTGAGAGTAAGCTTGTTAGTCGTCATCCATGTTGATATTTTCTGTAATTCGGCATTAACAATGTTGGCCAGTATAACTGGATTTGGGTGAGAGAAGACATATGTTGTGTCATCTGCAAATAAAATGGGTTTGAGTAGTTGTGATGCATTCGGTAGGTCATTTATGTAAATGAGGAATAGGAGTGGCCCCAGGACACTTCCTTGAGGGACTCCGACTGTAATTGGTTGTGTGGAAGAGTTCGCTCCATTTGTGTACACGTATTGGCTTCTGTTGGTGAGGTATGATTTTAGGTAGTTGAGTGGGTGCCCCTTATACCATAGTGTGCTAATTTTGTGAGCAGTAAATCATGGTCGACTGTATCAAAGCTTTGGGAGATCAATGAAGATTCCCAGTGGGACTTCTTTTTCTCAAGTGCTGTATATATTAACTCCAACATGTGCGTAATAGCATCGTTTGTGCTCTTGTTTGTCCTGAATCCAAATTGACAGGGGTTGAGTACATTGTGTGAGACGAGGTAGGAATAGATTTGTCTATGAATTAATTTTTCGAAGATTTTAGAAAGCAATGGTAAATTAGAAATTGGTCTATAATTATTCAGGTCTGTTTGATCACCTCCTTTGTGGATCGGGTGACCCTAGCTATTTTGAGAATTGATGGAAAGGTAGAGGCTTCAATGGATTTATTGAATAGTGTTGCTATGATTGGTGACAGTACCTGTGAAGCTTTTTGTACATAAAAGTTGGTAGGCTGTTTATGTCTCCTGCCTTGTTTTTAAGGGTGTTGATTATGAGCGAGACTTCAATTGGGTTGGTAGGAGCTAGGAATAGCGTATTAGGGTAGGTGTTTGTGAGGTAGTCTGTTGGACGGGTGTTTGAGCTTGGGATTTTACTCGCTAGATTCTTTCCTATGGTGGAGAAGAAAACATTAAGTCTGTTTGCTGTCTCAGTAGGTGAGAGTAGGGGTTCATCTGCTCTTGATAATTTGATGGTGTTGTTTTTCGCTATCTTATTATTTCCTAGAATTGCAGATAGGGTCTTCCAGGTCTTTTTCATATCACCTTTTATGTTCTGGAGTCTGTTCTCATAATACAATTTTTTTGATCTCCTTATCAGGCTGGTAAGGGTTGATGAGTAGCGTTTGGATTGTTCTCTGGTTATTAGACCCCTTCTGTATTGTTTTTCATATTGGTGCCTTTTGTTAATGGATTTAAGGATGCTGGGTGTTAGCCAGGGATTGTTAAGTCTCTTAGCTGTGATCTGTTTAGTTTTTTTAGGGCAATGTTTGTTATAGAGGTGGTGGGTTTTGTTAAGGAAATTCTTGATGCATTCATTAGTATCTGTATATGTTTCTAACTCATTATGCCAGTCAATGTTAATCATAGCTGTTATAAAGTTATTTACAGCTGACTCATTATGTAGTCTGAAGGTAACTTTTGTAATATCTAGGGGCAATTTACCAAGATTAGTTATGAGAAAGGTCGGATAGTGGTCTGTGGTGTTGTCTGTGATGATGCCTGATTTTAGAGGGGCTATAGTATTAGTCCAGATGTGGTCTAGTAATGAGGTACTAGTCTCGGAGATTCTTGTAGGTTTTGATATTGTTGGTAGTAACAAGCAGTTGCTCATAGTGTTTGTGAATTCTGTTACTTGTGGGTCCTGGTCATGTAGGAGATTTATATTGAAGTCTCCTGTGAGCAGCAAATGGTCTTTGTTCATGTGTGCATCAGTTATTAGGTTACCTAGTTTTTCACTAAAATGGTGAATGTTTGACTGTGGTAATCTGTAGATGTTTATCACTGTGAGGGGTTTTTGCAGGTCTTTTGATTTAAATTTAGCTATAATATATTCTCCATGCTCATCCCTTATGCAAGAGTTATTGATACATTCAAGTTGATCTGAGTAATATATAGCTATGCCCCAGCATGATAGTGGCTTTCTTTGTACTTAGCAAACCAAAATTGTAATTACACATTGTAACCTTTACAAAGAAATAAAATCTTTATCTTTAATATTTAAAACTTTCTTTAAACTGAATTGTTAATTTTAATTCATTTTGAAGGGAAACTATTATATACAATATTATGCATTACAATATTATGGGCGTTTCCTTGTAAGAAACATATTATACACAGTTACCTACAATTGTAAATCATTATTACTGTTACAATACACACACATCACCATAAATACAACCCATCAACAAGCAACACATACCACTATACAATACATAACCCCAAGCAACATACATAACACAATACAAGATATCAGTACAGTATATAACATTCATCACCATTCTCAACCACCATTTTCAAAACTAATGTTAAAAAACATCTTATGTCCCTAACACACCCCACCGTCCACTAACTACATGAAAACCACCAATTCTCTTACTCGTATCATGCACATATCCAAAACAAATTAGACTTACTCTCGATATCTGTGATTCCCCCTAATTTACACTTACACTCACCCAAATGACTATAAACATAAAATTCCTAATACAGTGGACCCCAGGTGTTCGTGATGCTCCAAACTCGAACAATTATGAAAGTGTATTTTTGTAAGTGCTTTTGTAAGTGTATTTTTGGGGGTCTAAAAGGACTAGTCTAATTTACATTATTCCTTATGGGAATAAATTCGTTTGGTAATGGCACTTGAACAGCATTCTGGAACGAAAAAATCACGAAAACCGGGGGTCCACTGTATAGCTATTGCCTAATAAATCTTAAGCCAGTCCTAAGTTTGCCTGAGATACTCCAATATAGGAGCTTTAATAGAAACTGTGTATCATGCCAAGACAAAACCATTCTCATTACTAAATTTACAAATTGTTATATTCCTATATGTTTTGTACTACCTCACTAGTGTAAATCTAATTATTCACTGCAGTTACCTAACTTTATTGTAAATCTAATTGTATTGTATCTAACTGTATTGCATTATATCTAATTGTATTGTAAATGTAATTATTCACTGCAGTTACCTAGCTTTCATATCAGTATGCTCCATAACCTGTCTCAATATAGAGTAAGAATTAGTATTAGTCTGCCCGAAATGCCTAGGCATGCTAGTGGCCGTCTTTGTAATTAATATTTTATAACGTGTAAAGCACACATTGTAAGCTTTACAAAGAAATAAACATTTCAATTTCAATTCAGTGCATATCATCATACAACACATATCACCATGCAACCCACACCATCATACAATATATATATCACCATATACATCATACAAGTCACTATACAACACATAACCATATAACATACATCATACAAGTCACCATACAACACGTCACCACATAACATACATCATACAAGTCACCATACAACACGTCACTAGATAACATACATTATACAACAAGTCATCACAAAACATACATCATACAACACGTCACCACATAACATACATCATACAAGTCACCATACAACACGTCACTAGATAACATACATTATACAACATGTCACCACATAACATACATCATACAACATGTCACCACATAACATACATCATACAACATGTCACCACATAACATACATCATACAACACGTCACCAGATAATATACATTATACATGTCACCATACAACACGTCACCACATAACATACATCATACACACACATACAAGTCACATCATACAAGTCACCATGTCACCGCATAACATACATTATACATGTCACCATACGTCACCACATAACATACATTATGCAAGTCCCCATACATCACCACATAACAAACAAGGCACTATACAACACGTCACCACATAACAAATTATACATGTCACCATACGTCACATAACATACATTATACAAGTCACCATATGTCACAAAACTACATATTTTCAATTAATTTTCATTTGAGACGTTTCGCCTGGCAGAGAAGCATCGGTTCATACACCGAGGAAGTCTCTCTCCCAGGCGAAACATCTCAACAAAGTTCCTTTCTGACGAGAGACAATCATGTCTTCTTCACCAACGTAAATTATTAATGAAGAAGCTGACTGGAATATTGTGTGACTTACCTGGAGCCAGACGTCACTGGTAGTCACGAGACTTCACTAAAATCAACCAAATTCTAGGAAAACCATGAATAAAGTGACGTCACTGTGGTGTTAATCCCTCCGTGGCGCTGTTATCTTTCATGTCCTGCCTCTCTATGACTCTACCTGAGAATTAACGTCTAAAAGTACTTTTTTATAAGGGTTGGTAACTAGACTAGCACTCCTATTTCGCTGCTATATGGGAACTATCACTACTGGTGATGTTATTGTTGTTGCTGGGAGAAAGAGTTGTGGTAGCTGGAGGAGCCGTGTGAAGCCGCTCGCCGAAATGCTGGAGTCGGATGCCCGTTCGTTGCCTCGTGATCAAACCAAATGCAAAGTATAATAATAATAATAATAATAATAATAATAATAATAATAATAATAATAATGTCTTTATTTACTACAAGTACATGTGCAAGGTATACAGTCCTAGCTGACATCAATGACATACTACTATATAGAAAGCCGCTTGTTAGATTAGATTAGATTAGATTAGATTTTGCCACCGAAGTGGCTAGTTTATTGTGCACCCCATATCCATCCTGTGGACGGTAGCGCAAGAGCATATGGATACACAAAAGGCCTAGGCACTAGGCCCCAAAGGGGTTAACAATTGTACATTTGGGTTCATATCTACATTTCAATTATCTGTTACAAGCAGGTATCTTATTTCATGAATAAGATATCTTGACATGTCACATAGGTTATTATATTGTCTATCTCTATATTCCTCAATAAGTGCACAATTAAGCACATAGTGTTCACGACAGTGACCATATGCCTGATCACATAATTTGCATTTAGTTTGATCATCATCTGTCTCCCAAACTGTCAGAAGTACCTGTAGCCAAGCCTAAGCCTGGCCACTACAACATCAGTCAGTCTGCTCACATTGCAAGTTGCTCCACAAACATGTCCATCTGTGCTCGCATTATCATGAGCACAGATAGGCACGTTCATGGAAATTAATTTGGATTTATATCTACAGTTCACTTATCTGTTACAAGCAAATTTAGGAAATTTGCTTAGAATAATGGTATCTTACCTTCACTAATAAGATATCTTGACATGTCACATA